>JAVJIF010020469.1:0-69058 GCA_038442645.1 Agave tequilana | reverse complement strand
TGAATTTGAATTCTCCTCTTATCTCTAAACTAAATTTGATTTATCCAGAAATTCAATTCTGATCTGCACGCTGTTGGCGTATTGATTACTGAATATCACTTATCAATGATAGAATTGGAACGAGTGATCAACAGAAGAATTATAGCCCTTTAAGTCTTCTTTCTGTAGCATCTTGAATCATCAGATTTGACCTTCAGTAACGAAGGTTATGATTAAAATGCTAAACTATATCAACCAGAATCCAAATTTAAATTGCTTCATCTCGTCCGTTGATCTTCTCTCTATCCATTTATCCTCTTTAATTTTCAGTTTATCTTTTAAAATTGATAAGATATTCACTTATCTTCAGCAAAATAGATAGGGTCTTCAAACAATCCATTTTTCTCTTGAAATTAGATAATATTATCTTATCTGATATATCTAGTTTTCAGATAAGATAGCTTCTAAAACCTTTGGATTTGAATCGATCCCCTTTCTTTTGAACTTTGAATTTAATTGGATAAATTTCATGATTATCTTCTCCCTATCATACCCTGCATGAATTAAGACATTAAAACAAGTTATTTGCAATATTCATTACAGAATATATGTATGAATGTAATAATATTTATGCAATATATGTGTCCAAACACATCATATTGTTCATATCTTATATGCTTGATACTGTTTGTGTTCCATACTTGTGTTAAATCAAGAGAGCTTCAAATAGCACCTCAACTCTTAGTTAAGAGGAATCTAGAGGAGTTAGTTCAGAGCCCTTCACCGTGAATTCGACTACACTCTTTGGTTACAATAAGTGTTGCAATTTAGTTTTAATTCCGCATCATTTATCATTAGATTAGCAGTACACTTATTCACCCCCCTCTAGGTGTACTTACAAGATGTTTATTTATCTTAAAGCCCTTGGTACACTTGTTTATCTTGCCACTACTAAAAAATTATATATTGTAAATGGTAATTATCTTGAGGCTAATACAAAAGCTATTCATGCTTTAAAGCAAACCTAAAAGATGATTATTTAATCTTGATTCAGCTTTTGTAATATGGAATACTTTGATCTGTCTTGATGAATGAATGCCAAATGACAAGGAGAGAGATTCAGATGAAGGTAGTGACACTTCCAACATGTGTTATATGATTCAAGGGGATGACCCCCTTGAGATAAACTCTGATTCTGAGATTGATGAAGATGATAAGATGTCTTATGATGAGCTTGCATTGTTTTATTAAAAACTTACTGAAAGATATGATGTTTTAAAAGTTGAAAACAAATTTTTGAAGAAAGAAAATATGTCTTTGTTAAATGAAATGATTTTTTTTAAAAATCAAGTTTCCATTGAAAATATTTTTCAGAATTAAGTATTGTTTTGAAAGAAAATGAATTTTTGAAAAGGAGAATATTTTCTTATCTTTAAAATTGATTGTTATTTTTGAAGGGAACAATTTTTTGAAAAACCAAGTTGATACTATTTCTAGAGAAAATGAAATTACTTTGAAAGAAATGAATGTTTTATCTATTTCCTTTGAAAATTTTAAAAAGATTTTGATTCCCATGCTTATTATGTTTTCATGCTAATATTGTTGTATCCTCTGCTATTGACAGGAATGAAATTCATGTTATGAAAAATATAATGGATTATTTGAGCCCAACTTTGAGCAATTATGCCATTAACATGATAGATTGGAATATCTGTTTCACAAGAAATATGTTTCACATATGCATGCACATCCTCCATGGCAAATACTACATGCATATCATGCTCACACTCATATGTATGTTAGAGAGTACACTTGAACACATTTTAACTGCAAAGGCCATCTTACAAATTTTATTATGATAGAATAAATATTTTCAATGCTAATGTTTGGGTTCGAAAAGGTACTAACCCTCAAGGACTCAAAAGGATTTGGGTACCAAAGACCACACCAGTTATTTTTTATGCAAGTGTGAGCTCTCACGAGGCGTGAGGGGGTTGGTGCCTTACTGATAGATGTAGTTGGACTTGATAAACAAAACCAATGGATGCATCATTATCAAAGAGTTTAAGTGGGAGGGCTACCTTGGTTGGAATAATAGAGATTGGTCTATCGGTGTTGGTAACTATCTCTATTTCTATCTTTTATTTATGCTTTAAACTGGATCATTAGCATATCATAGTTTGAATGTTCTGTTTATGTGTTTAGATGCAATTTTTTGTTAAAACTTGTGACATACTTATATAGTTTTTGAGATACACTCTTGATTTTGTGCCAAATTAGATTCATATCCTTTGTGCACTCAATTCTTGTTTAGCTATGTGCGTATATCCTAGTTTTGATGATTTTTGCAATTATATTTATACTCTCTTCTAAATGCAGTTTTGAATCATTCTTTACATTTGGTATTTAAAACTATTTTCAAATACTTATTTTTAAAAATGGCACCTTGGTAGGAAGTTGGTTGGGTGATCGTGCCTTGTACATACCTAAATGACTATCCCTTTGACATGTGCATGTAAGTAGGTAATTTTTAATGAGTTATATACATAATTGTCATGATATTTAATTTTTGTATACTCATTCTTTTTTATCTATATATGTATGCTCTAAATTGTGAATGATATCAATTGGCATACATACATATATATGATCGATTGTGCATATTTAACAATGTTCATATATATTTTTATAGCACAATTGATTTAATGCTAAGCTCATATTCTTTTCAAATTGGTATCATAAATTGGTATTATTTCTTAAGCTTGTGCATTGGTTTTGTGATTATCTCAAAAGAGGGAGAAATTCCTTGTTTTATATTTCTATTGGTATCTTTATCTTTCTTGAGAAAAATATTTTCTTTTAGCAAATGTTAATATTTTCAATTGGTATCAATTATTACAATTGGTATCTATATTTTAAATTGTTTTACTAATTAGTATCCATGTTTATCCATTTGATTTCAATTGATAATCTTTTAATTGGTATCATGCTACATTTTTAATTAACATCCTTTGCATGATTTTCAATTGATTCTTATTAGTATTCATTTATTTAAAATTTACAATTGATATTTATATTTCAAATTGATGTATCTATGTTTATTTTCAATTGATTTATCAAAAAATTTTTATTTATTGCTTATATGCAAGGAGAGTTAACTTAACGTCTCTCTATATGTGAATTTATGACGAGTGTATTATATAAAGAAGAGTTTGATCTCTCTTCTCTATATCATACACGTGTGTAGAGAGAGCTTAATATCTCTGCCTATACATTGTATAGTATGCTTATATGGGTTAGGGTCACGTCATCCCTCCACTAGGTAATGCATGTATGCAGGAGGAGTTAACTTAACGTCTCTCTTCTTTATAGATTTATATCGCATATAAATTTACTATGCTTTGTTTACCCCTTTGTTAATGAATTGAAAAAAGAGGGGGAGAATTTATAGAGTTTTTATATGCATGTTATGTTTTATGTTTATGCATATGTGTAAGATATGAATGATATGATGTATTGTTTATGAGTTTCATTAAATATATTATTGTTTATTTGCTATGCATGATTTAAGAGGGAGCTTTGAAAAAAATTTCACTAATCCATGCATATATAACTCCATGAGTTTTGTCTGAAAGTCCACCTAGATGGGGGTGAATAGGTGTATGGCTAATCTAATGACAAATAGCGCGGAATTAAAAACTAGTTGCAACACACTTAGTTAACCAAAGAGTGTAACCGAATTCCTGGTGAAGGGCTCTAAACTATCTCCTATAAATTCCTCTAAATAAGAGTTGAGGTGCTATATGAAGCTCTCTTATTTAACACAAGTATGGCACACAAACAAACTAAGCATATTGAATGATACGACACTATGAACCAATGCAAGGTAAATAAGAGAGAGTTAGAGATAGTGGATCAAACGCAAACACAAGGATATGTTTCGAGGTTCGAGCACCCAGTTCTACGTCCCCGCCTTCACACAGAAGGATTTTCACTAAAGCGTCCACACAGGACTTCCCACACAGGGAACCTCCACTAATGATTTGGACAAATACAACTTGGGAGTACTCAACTCCTCTCTTAACAAATACAACCTCTCACTACAGGTAAGGCACAACACAAATCACCTCTACACTTAGAGGGATGGGCACTTAGCCAAACTACAATCAACCTCTCACTAGAGGGATAAGACACAAAGCCACAACTCCACCTATTCACTAAGAGGGAACACAACTTCCACAATTACCTCTCACTAGAGGGATATCAATACAATCACCTCTCACTAGAGGGATATCACAAAGTATGGAAGGTTTACAACTCTTGGTGGTATCAATAACCACAAACTAATTTTCCCACAAAATAGATCCTAATAGATAGGATAGATATGATAGCTCAAGTGTGAGAAAAACAAAGAGTTTGAAAATAAAAAATCACAAAGAAAAACTCTTGGGGAAACTTCTAGAATAGCTATAGAAATGAAGATCAAAAACCAATCCCAAAGACTTCTCTTTTTCTTTAATTTTTTCAACCCTTTAAAAGAAATGAAGATCAAATCTTTTGGCACAAAAACTCTTTTAAAAACTTGTAGAAAGATAGAAAATTTAGCTCTTAAAATTCTTAGTGAAATCTGCCAAAGAATGAGGTATTTATAACTCACAAACAATTCTGCCCGTTGGCAGCAGGAAAGGGCATTTTTGCCCTTCCGATCGACCGGCTAACGATCATTTTATCACCATTGTGCCACCAGTTGACCGCCCGGTCGACCGGGCCTGGAACCAAATAGCAACGGCTCTCGGCCGGTCGACCGGAACTGGATACAGAGAGCAGACTCTCTGCCGGTCGACCGGGCCATTTCTAGAGAGTAGAGCTCTCTGGACGGTCGACCGCCCGGTCGACCGGCCTACCAACCCATGGCTGCGTGCACGTCTGTGCACGTCGGTCGACCGAAACGGTCAACAGACTTTTGCTTCAGTCGACCGGTCTGGTCGACTGGCAGACAGCCAGGTCCAACCTTTAGGGATTGAAAACTTGTCTTTTTATTATCAAATAAATCACATAAAATCACATAAATTTCACAAAAATCAGTTCTTATTATATCTTTGAAATACAAATATGTTTGACTAAAATTCAACACATATTATAAACAATATGAACCATTTTTGTGTTATTGAAATTTTGCCTTAAAACGAAAAGCCGTATTTTTCAAAACTTGAATTTTTGAAATGGAAAACTGTTTTCTCCAAAACTCATGTAAATTCAAAAAAATGATATTGAAATAACTTTGAAGCATATTGTATATGGATAGAATCCAATATACATGAAAAGATATCTATCTATGTTTTTGACAAGAATTCTGAAACTGGTTAAACCGAAAACCAAAAACCAATAAACTTAAAACATATGTGTGTATTGTGAACTTGAGCATATCAATACTATCTAATCTTTACATATGATCTAAACAAGACTATACTAAACAAATCGAGGTCTTCTTGTAGAACTCCGACTCCAAGTTAACTCGATCTAAACACGATCCAACGAGCTTGACTCCAACCGAGTACTAGATGCGATCTTGACGCTCGAGCTCTTGAATCAACATGTGAAAGCTCCAAAACACCTTTGTTGAAGCTAATCACCTACTAATAACTTGATTAAATATCTGAAACTCAATATCACAAGATTATTAGTAAACTATAACTACATGAGTTAATCATCATCAAAACTAGAGTGAAGGGCTTCTAGGCCAACAATCTCCCCCTTTTTGATGATGACAAAACTCATGGAGTTATATATGCATGTATTAAAGTTAAGCTTCATAGAAGCTCCCCTTAACTCATGCTTAGTAATAAACAATAAGATATGCAATGAATGCTCAACATAAACATGTATAAACATGCATAATAAACATATATGCATAACATACATATAAGAAAACAAATGCTCTTTATACCAATTGTAAAACATGCAAAACAAATGTTCTTATACCCATTGTAAAAACAATGAAGTAAACATGCTCTTGATATCAATTGTAAAGTAAATATAAAGTAAACATGCATATAAACTCCAAATATATCTCTCCCTTTTTTGTCAATTCATCAACAAAAGGGTGCAAAATAAACTCAAAAGAAATTTTCTTCTTTTTTTCAAAACAAATAGGTAAGCCAAATTATGATACCAATAAAAAATGAGATAATGTATGTTATTGATACCAATTGAAACAAATATATGTTGTAAATCGTGATACCAATAGTAAATATTAGTACCAATTGAAAATACTTATAATTTTGATACCAATTTGAGAGAATATATATATATATATATATATATAATATATATATATAATATATATATATATATATATATATATATATATATATATATATATATGAGTATTGATACCAATTGAAAGTAAAAATCAAAATTTTTTTAGGTAAACTCAATTTATTTCAATATGGATACCAATATAAAATGAAGCATGATACCAACTGAAAAACATAAACCAATCTTTTTGATAAACACTAAAATCATTTTACAATAAAGATACCAAATAGAGAATAATATCAATTTAATATTTTTGATACCAATATTGAAAATGAAACATATATTAATTGAAAATAATTTACACTTTTGATACCAATTGAAAATATTTTTCATTAGAAGCGTAGGAAACCAATTGAAAACTAAGATATCAATTTCATTTTTCAACATAAAGAGTGGGAGTAAGATACCAATTGTAAACAAAACCGATTGACAAGTAAAACATGAATTTTCTCCCCCTTTATGAAATACTATTTAAAATGATGCATAAGCTTGTATAAGATATTAATTGAAAACTAATTGTCATTAAGGACTAAATCAATCTTAGCATAACAAAATTTGTGCTCTAAGATATAAAGATATAGTGAGCACAATCAAAATACATATATATATATATATATGTATGAAAAATGTAAATACCAATCTAAATTGATACTATTTAAAATTGAAGCATACATATATAGAAAGAAATATGAATATACAAAATAAATGTCAATTGTGATACCAATTAAAAACTCAATGAGGGTCAAGTGTATAACTCATAAAGACCTCCCTATCCTAACATGTTTAAATAGATTTTCAATTTGAGCATACAAGGCAAGATCGCCCATCTAGCCACCCATAGAAGGGTAAAGGTTTTCAAAAATAAGTTTGAAAATAAGTTTAACATATTTGAAAACTCTATCAAAATGAAGAATATGAACTAGTTTAAAATAGTTTGAAATAACTAGTGATAGATTCTTCAAAACATGAAACCAAGTCATATAATTCATGAAGCATACATTCAACACAAAATTGACACTCAAGATATAGAAAGCTCAACAAAGTACTCATAAAATAATGTAATGAGTAAACATAATTAAAGTGAGTGTACAAGAGTCATGTGAAAAGCATGATCATGAATGTAGGTAATGAAGCTCATATGAAGCTCCTTAAAACAAATGAAAATCTAATTTTCATTAAAACAATACTAACTCCAAGGCATATGTATGTTTAATCTAAACTAGAAGTATACATACATATCCAAACATAATTGAGTCCATAAAGAAATTTTGCATGAAAGGCAAATGACTCAAGGTTATACATGTATATCCAATAGTGTTGGCAAAATTAACATATACATGAAGTTAAACATATCATCATGAAAAATATGTCCAAAAATAAGGAATACAAGTTGAAATGCATGAATCATCAAAATTAGGCTATACTAGTACATCTAATGAGTACAAATGAGCAATCAAGTACAAACATATAATAATCTATTTGTGGCTCACTAGTTGTACAAGTAAATACACAAGTTTTAATGAAAGGTTACATTTAAACATGTAATCAAAACATGAAGAATAAAACAAAATATAAACCAATATGATCATTAAGTAAATGCACATGTCTTAGACTAGAATATACAATATAGCTAAACTAAAGTGAGAATATAAAAATATAAATCCATATAAACATGGGTGTATCTCAATTACTAGTCATGTATGTAACAAGTCTAATCATCATGGTATTTAAAGTAATAATCATGAAAACATGACATGATAAAAAATCAATAATATAAAAGCATGTAAACATAAATGGGAGTTAGAGATCGTTACCAAAACCATGAGGCAAATATCTAGGCTTTAAACCATGGTGGTCCTCCACCAAACTCCCTTTGAAAGTGATGCATCAAAATAGTCACCGTTTAGCTTGGAATGCATCCACCTCAAGGCACCAATACCTGAAGGTACACTTAGAGGGGTTTGAATAGGTGTACGGCTAATCTAATGAACTAAATGCGGAAATTAAAACTAAATTGCAATAACACTTAATGCAACCAACGAGTGTAGCCAAATTCCGGCGAAGGGCTCTGAACTAACTCCTCTTGATTCCTCTGAATAAGAGTTGAGGCGCTATATGAAGCTCTCGTGGTTAAGCACAAGTGAGGCACACACAAACAAGCCAAGCATATAATATGAATGAGCAATATGAAATGATGCAATGGCACAATATAAAGAGAGAGAGAGAGTTAGAGTCAATGGATCAAACGCAAACAACGAGATTTGTTTCGAGGTTCGAGCACCCAGCTCTACGTCCCCGCCTTTACCCAGAAGGATTTTCAATCCACTAACTTGTCCATACAGGACTCCCACACAGGGAACCTCCACCGAGGATTTGGGGCAACTACAACCAGGAGTACACAACTCCTCTCTCAATCAATACAACCTCTCACTAGAGGCAACACAAACACCACCTCACACAAGAGGGGTAGGCACTTAGCTAATACAAAAGGATCACCTCACACTTGAGGGATTCCAATACCAACTCCACCTCTCACTAGAGGGAGCCAACCAACAATCTCCACCTCTCACTAGAGGGAGCCAATCACCACTCCACAATTAACCTCTACACAAGAGGGATAACACAAGAAGGAGGGTTTACAACTAGGTGGTCTATCTCAACCACAAACAATCTTTTCCCACAAAATAAAGATCCTAAATAGATAGGATAGAATGATATAGCTCAAGTGTGAAAAATCAAGATTTTGGAAAACAAATCACAAGGAAAAATACTTGGGAAAACAACTTAGTATTTGATAGAAATGAAGAACAAAGCAAATATCCCAAATTTATATTTTTCTTTAATTTTTCTAACTCTTGAAAACAAATAAAGAATGATCTTTAAAAACTAATAAACTCTTTTGAAAATTTGCTTTTAAAACACTAGAGAATAGGTGAATTTTTACTCTTAAAAAATCTTTTCAAAAACCTCTCTCAAATGGGGTATATATAACCCCCAAAATAATTCTGCCCGTTGGCAGCAGACTAGGCCAATAATGGCCTTCCGGTCGACCGGCCAACGGTCAAATTTCTGATCGTTGAGCCCTCCGGTCGATCGCCCGGTCGACCGGGCCCTGAACCAGAGAGCAACGGCTCTCTGGCCGGTCGACCGCCCGGTAGACCGGGGCAACCCGAGAGTGGGTTGCCTTCAGTCGGTCGACCGCACGGTCGACGGCCAACTGATACGGCCAAGTGCACATCTTTGTGCACGTCCGGTCGACCGCTTCGGTCGACCGTCACGGTCGACCGCCAAAGCCGGCAGGGTTTTTCAGAACCTAAAAACTGGGTTTTAATTACAAATTAAATCCCATAAAATCTTCTAAAAATCCACAAAAATAAGTTCAGTATAATACATTGATATACAAACATGTGTGAAAAATTTCAACCCAAATTTCAAACTTTTTGAACCATTTTTGTGACTTACAAATTTTGCCGAAAATCAAAAACTGTATTTTCTAAAACTTAGATTTTTGAATTTAAAATTCGTTTTGTCCAAAACTCATCCAAATACAAAAACATGATACTTAAACAACTTGAAGCATGTTGTATATGGATATAATCCAATATACATAAAAGATATATATATATATATAACATTGTTTTTGACATTAAATCCGAAAATAAGTTTTGTTAAAATATCAAAACTCCAAACTCATGAAATAGACTATCAAACTAAGTTTGTATAAATAGTTGAAGCATACATGTATATATAACAATTCTAATATACATTAAACCATGTAAACTTGTTTTGAATTTATCTATTCATGAAAACAAAGATCGGTTAAACTAAAAACCGAAAACCAATAAACATGAACGTGTGTGTTGTGAACTTGAGCATATCACACTATCTAGTCTTTAAAAATGGATCTAAAAACATAAACTAAACTATGTACCAAAGTCTTCTTGTAGAGCGCCGTCTCCAAGTCGACTCGATCCAAACCGTGATCCACCGAGCTTGACTCCAACGAGTGCTAGATATGACTTTGTCGCTCGGGCTCTTGAATCACCATGTGAGAAGCTCCAAAACACCTTTGTTGAAGCTAATCACCTACTAATATCTTGGTTAAGGATATGAAACTAAACATCACAAGATTATTAGTAAACATAACTTCATGTGTTAATCATCATCAAAACTAGAGTGGAAGGCCTCTGGGCCAACAATCTCCCCCTTTTTGATGATGACAAAACTCATGGAGTTATATATGTATGGATTAAAGTTAAGCTTCAAAGAAGCTCCCCCTTAACTCATGCATAGCAATAAACAAATAAATATGGCAATGAAGCACATAAACATGTATGACATGTATGCAATTACAAGGAGATAAACATGCCAATCAAGCATAAAACTTATTAAATTTTTTTCTCCTATTTGCAAAACAAAACATATATGCATAAACATAAATCCTTGAAACATGCATATATACTAAAATACTTCTCCCCCTTTTTGTCAATCATCAACAAAGGGGTTAAAGTAAACACAAAAATAATGTTCTCCCCCTTTTTGTCAGAAACAAAAATCAATAAAGGGGTGAACTCAAATCAATCAATAAAAGATATATGCGATATACATTCATTAAGAGGAAGACGCTAAGTTAACTTCCCTACATATATGCATTACATGAAGAAGGGATGACAAGCCCTAACTCACATAACGCATAATATATAATGCATAAGAGGAGATGTGAAGCTCTCCCTACACATGTGTATCGCATAAAGAAGAGTTGTCACGCTCCTCAATATAAGATACACTCAACATGATTCTATATGTAGAAGAGATGTTAAGCTCCCCTTGCATATAGGCAATACAAATCAAAACATTTTTAATATCTCTTATTAAAACAAAATTTTGAATTTTCTCAATAAAACAAATTTTGAGATATCTTAGTAAATCAAATTTTAAGATACCAATGTAAATAAACATTACAAACTTTTACTTTTAATTGTAATTAAAACATTTTTGTATCTTGATACCAATAAAAAATATGGATACCAATTGAAATAAATAGATCAATCGATACCAATTGAAGTATATTGTACAATTTTGATATCAATAAAAATACCACTTGAAGATAATGCATAAGCTTATATAAAAGATACCAATTGAGAAATCAATTGAAAATTAAGATTTGAATTAAGCTTAGCATAAAACATACTTTGTGCTTTAAACATGTAAATATCTTGGTAATTAAGCACAAACAAATCATATACTTGTATAAAAATAGAATACCAATAGAAATTGATATTATTTGAAATGTGAAGCATACATATATGAAACATATATATGAGTACACAAAAGAATGTCAATATTGATACCAATTGAAATGATCCAATGATACCAATTGAAAACATAATATGATCAAGTGTATAACTCATATTACCTACCACCCATTCATGCAGATGTTTAAAAAGATTTTCAATAATAAGCATACAAGGCATGGTCTCCCAACCAACCGCCCTTAGACAGGTAGGGGTTTCAAAAATAGGTTTGAAGATATAGTATGTTTGAAAAAACTCTACCATAATGAAGAATACGAACTAGTTATATGAAAAAAATTTGTAAACTAGTACGAAATCCTTCAAGTAAGGAATAAAAGAAAATTATATTTCATGAAAAACATGTAGATCACATGATCCTTAAACACTCAATGGTCTATAAAGCATACATAGTCTCATGAAAATAAAACATGAGAAAACATAAAAAATGATGTGAGTGTATAAGTATACTGTGAAACATATCATCATGAAAATAGGCAATAAGCTCAATAAGAAATTCCTTAAAACATGAAAGTTAACAAAACTAGAATTCTTCAAAGGTATATGCATGTCATGTACAAACTAAAGTATACATACATTTCCAAACATAATGAGTCCACAAAAGTATATGCATGAAGGCAAGTGGCTCAAGGATGTATATGTATAGCTAATAGTTTAGACAAGATGGACATATACATGAAGTTAAAACATAATTATGAAAAACATGGATAAAATGGGAATACAAGTCAAATGTGTTGGCCCAAAAGGTTACACTCTCCATTTGTTTAGAGTTTTGATGATAACAAAACAAATAAGAGCTATTTGGTACTAATAAGTTTGTTCAAGATAAGTTTCAGGTTTGTACCATGTTTGGAGGCCATTGCTTAGCTTTTGCAAGAAATTCTAGGTTCATGGAGCAAAGAAGCCTTATGGCATATCAAGGAAGGAACATAGAAGAGAAGGCTCTAGCTAGGCTTTTCATGGCTCAAGACTTCAAGATTGCTTAAGAGACTTCATTAGATTTATTTCTAGTTTTATAGTTTTGTTAAAGAATAATGAATAGGTTTGAAGCTCTATCACACACGTTTTTGCGCACATATCATTTCCAAGAATATTCCCTATATATATGTAAAAATTATTTTAACTTAAAGCCTTTTGTTTATAAACTCAATTTTGGGTATTATACTTGTTTCAAATCAAAACTACTTTGTTAGATTTCAAATCCCCTTCAAAATTCTGTTTCAGTTTTGACTTTTGGCTTGAGCAGGTCGACCGGGTCGACCGACCGGTCGACCGACACTAAGTCAGGTCAGATCGGTCGACCAACCCAGTCGACTAGTCTTCTGGCTATTTTGGTGCGTATCCGTGTGCATATTCTTTGGTCGACCGGGCCGACGACCGAAGCCCTTCGGTCGACCGGGCGGCTGGCTGACTGAAATGGTGCTACTCTCTGTTTATTTCGGTCGACCGGGCGGTTGACCGAGAGCCTGCAACAGCTCTTTTATTTGAACCTCGGTCGACCGATAGAGTCGTTTCAGCCATAACGGCTAGTTCTTAAACACGTTTTAAATTTGTCTTTTTCTTCTCTAAACATGTTTAAATGGTATTTTCTGGGTCAAATACTTCCTAATTACTATTATGTGGGTTTACTCTTTAATCCCTATCCCTCTCCTATAAATAGGGGTGATTAGGGAGAGGTTTACAACAACAAGCATTGGCAAAAATATTCAAAGTTTTCAAAGGCTTTCAAAAGAGTTTGGTCCTTGGTTTTTGTACTGAAGAATCTCACAACGCTGAAGTTTCATTTTCTAAACTCTCTGAATTTCATTTTCTTTTTCCACTTACAATATTTGAGCTTCAAATTCTAACCATTATTCTACAGGGTTCTTGTAAGGGAAAGAGGCTTTTGCAAAAGAGAGTTTGTGGTCTTTTGATCACTAAGAGGTACTTGTACTTGAGATTGTGGAGTTGGGTACTCCAGTGTGATTGTAATTCTTTGTGAAGTTATAGTGGTTAGAAATCCTTCTGGGTGAAGGCGGGGACGTAGAGCTGGGTGCTCGAACCTCGAAAAAATTCTCGGTGTTTGCGTTTGGTTTACTTGCTCTTATCTCTTGCACTATATTCTTGCTTCAATTACTTGCTTTATAATTATTGCTTCTATTTTATTGTTTTATTTATTTGCTTCACATATTCTTTGCAACATTATACTTGCTCTTCATTTTCATTCACTTGTTGCATATTCATATTGTCAATCTTATACTCATACAACAAGATTGCATTGCGCACCTCCAACTCATATCTAGAGGAATCAGGAGGAAGGAGTTCAGAGCCCTTCACGGGGAATTCGGCTTCTAGTCTTGTTTTGGGTTGATTGTTGCATCATAAAGTTTTATTTGTGCATTGATTAGCATTATCACCTATTCACCCCCCTCTAGGTGATTTCAATTGGTATCAGAGCTTGGACTCTAGGTTTGGCTTAACATCCTTAGAGAGATCCTTAAAATTTGCTAATCAATATTTGCATTCATCCATTCATTCACTAGTAAACATAGCCGATAACATCAAAACCCCACCTAAATTTGATGGACTTAATTTTCCTATTTGGAAGGTTAGGATGACTACTTTCTTACAATCTTTAGGTAGCCTAGTTGCTAAATCCTTGACCAAACCCTATGTTGTACCCGATAGTGATGAAAGCACTTGGACCGAATTTACCTTTAGAGAATATGAGGCTAACTCAAAGGCCCAAAACTCCCTCCTAACCGCCTTGAATGAGGATGACCTTACACGGGTAATACATTGCCAATCCGCCTATGAGATTTGGCAACATTTGTTGGTCACACACGAGGGGACATCACAAGTAAAGAGAGCTAAGATAGATCTCTTGAGGTCCCAATATGAATCTTTTAAAATGATTGATGATGAATCTATTGATTGCATGATTACAAGGTTTACTAAAATCACCAATGGTCTTTCCTATTTAGGTGATGATATTTCCAATGACCAAAAGGTGCGAAAAGTGATTCGGGCTCTTCCTTCTTCATGGGAGATAAAGGCCACCACCTTGAAAGAGTTGAATGACAAGGACGAAATGGACCTCATTAGTCTCATTGGAAACTTGAAGACTCATGAGATGGAAAAGAAGATAAGAGAAGAAGCCGCTCCTCTAAAGAAGAAATCCATAGCCTTCAAGTCTTCCTCCACTCTTGATGACGAAGAAGAAGATGAAGAAGAAGATGAGGAGCTCTCCCTTCTTGTGCGAAACGTGAAGAGAATGTACCGTAAGAACAAACTTAACTTTAGAAGGAAGTTTGAAGGAAAAGAGGAGAGAAGAATCATTTGCTACAATTGCCGAAAGTCCGGGCACATCATGGCGGATTGCCCTGATTTCAAGAAGAAGATGACTTCCTCCTTCAAGCCAAAGAAGCGGTCAAAAAGAAAGCCTACAAAGCCACATGGGATTCGGAAAGCAAATCCGAAGATGAGGTAGACACGGCGAACATGTGTTTCATGGCAAACACACCAAAGGTAACCCCACAACCTCTTGATGAAGAAGATGAATTAAGTAAAGAAGTTCTTGTACATGCTTTTGTTGAACTCTCGAAAACCTATGATAATAAAAAGGTTGAATGTTCTAAATTGAAAAATGAAGTTGCTTTTCTTAAAATCAACTTGCTATTGTTTCTAGAGAAAAAGATGAAATTTCTTCAAATCTCATTTCTACTCAAAATGAATTTAGTGCTTACAAAGTTGCTTGTAAAGCAAAATTTCCTAAGATTGATGAAAAAGAAATTTCTTCTTTAAAAACTAGAATTATTGATTTTGAAAAGGTTTTGAAGGATTGTGCTTTTAACACTAAGAAACTTGAAGAAATATTTTCTAAAAAGCACACTTCTCATGCTAAAGATTCTCATGTTAAGATTCCCCATGCCCACACTTCACACAACACTCATGCTAAATCCACACATGCTCACAAGTCTCACATTCACTATGCTTTTAAATATGGTAGAGTGTATAGATGTACTTATTGTGGTAAGAATGGACATTTAGCTAAGTTTTGTTATAACCAAATAAATAGACCAAATAATCTTGTATGGGTTCATGACACTAACGCTTTAGGACCCAAGAAAATGTGGGTACCAAAATCAAGTCCTAAATTATTTGATGTAGGTACACACCAAGAATCCAAGACGTAAGGAGCGGTGGTACCTTGATAGTGGTTGTTCAAGACACATGACATGGGATATCAACAACTTTACAACCCTATCAAGGTACGTGGAAGGTGGCACCGTCACCTTCGGGGATGACTCCAAGGGCACTATCATCGGTATAGGTAACATTCAAATTGGTGCATCTCCTATTATAAAAAATGTTGTTCTTGTTGATGGTTTAAAACATAACTTGCTTAGTATAAGTCAACTTTGTGATCGTGGTCTTAAAGTTATTTTTGATGATACTTCTTGCAAAATCTTTGATTGTAAAACTAATGATTGTATTCTCACCGGATTTCGTGACAATAATGTTTATATCATAGACATGCTTAATTTGGATTGTTCTACTAAATGCTTGAATGTTTTTGATGAAAATTCTTGGCTTTGGCATAGAAGATTAGGTCATGCATCTTTTGATCATCTTGCTAGGATTAATTCTAAGGAATTGGTGAAGGGTATTCCTTACTTGAAGTTTTAGAAAGACCGCATTTATGGTGCGTGCCAACTTGGGAAACAAACCACGTCTTCCTTCAAACCAATCAAGGATATCATGTCAACTAGGCCATTAGAATTAATTCATATGGATCTTTTTGGACCAACTAAAACTAAAAGCTTAAATGGTAGTAGATATGCATTTGTTTTAGTTGATGATTTTTCCCGTTTCACTTGGGTTTTTTTTTTGGAACACAAAGATTAAACTTTTTCTCATTTCAAGATTTTTTGAAAAAGGGTTGAAAAAGAAAATAGTTTTTCGATTTTGAAAATAAGGAGTGATAGAGGTGGTGAGTATGTTAACCAACTCTTCATGACTTATTGTGATGAAAAGGGAATCAAGCATGAAATGTCATGTCCTAGAACTCCACAACAAAATAGAGTTGTAGAAAGGAAAAATAGAACACTTCAAGAGATGGCTAGGACCATGATAAGTGAATATGACCTCCCTCAATATCTATGGGCCGAGGCCGTAAACACCGCATGCTATATTTCAAATCGTATTTATTTGTGCAAAAATTCTTCCAAAACATCTTTCGAAATGTATCATTCTAGAAAACCTAATGCTTCATATTTCAAAGTTTTTGGATGCAAGTGTTTTGTTTTGAATACTAAAGATAACTTGGGTAAATTTGATACTAAGGCTTATGAAGCTATCTTTGTTGGATACTCTTCTACTAGTAAAGCTTATAGAGTATTCAATAGATCTTTCCTTACCATTGAAGAATCCATGCATGTTAAATTTGAAGAATCTAATGTGGTTGTTGAGAATGTTGTAGAGATTGACCCATTAGGTGAAGACATGGAGAGACTATCCTTGAAGGACTCACCCGCTTAAGAAGAAAAGCAAGAACCCATTAGTGATGTTCAAGAGGATAAAGAGGAAAGCTCTCAACCGCTTCCTAAAGATTGGAGTTACGCTACAAATCACCCCAAGGATCTCATTTTAGGTGATGTCTCTAAAGGGGTAACAACTCGCTCCAAACTCCATGACTTATGTGGTAACTTTGCATTCATTTCTCATTTTGAACCCAAAAACATCCTCGAAGCCGAGGGGGACTCATATTGGTTGCTAGCCATGCAAGAGGAACTCAATCAATTTGAGCGCAACCAAGTTTGACACCTTATTCCTAGGCCTTACGATAGACCAATAATTGGTACTAAGTGGATCTTTAGGAACAAGATGGATGAGTCCGGAAATGTCATTAGGAATAAAGCTAGGTTAGTGGACCAAGGTTACACTCAAGTTGAAGGAATTGACTTTGAGGAGACCTTTGCACCCGTAGCACGGCTTGAAGCCATACGGATGACACTAGCTTTTGCATCTTTTAAAAATTTTAAACTTTTTCAAATGGATGTGAAAAGTGCATTTTTAAATGGTTTATTAATGAAGAAGTTTATGTTGAGCAACCTCCCGGTTTTGTTGATCATGTTCATCCTAATTTTGTTTTTAAACTTAATAAAGCTTTGTATGGATTGAAACAAGCTCCAAGAGCTTGGTATGAAAGGCTTTCTAGTTTTCTCATTTCAAATGATTTTGTTAAAGGCAAAGTAGACACAACTCTTTTTACTAAGCATGTTGATAATGACATCTTAATTGTGCAAATTTATGTTGATGATATAATCTTTGGTTCTACTAATGAGTTTTTATGCAAAGAGTTTGAAAAGGTTATGCAATGTGAGTTTGAAATGTCTTCAATGGGTGAATTGAATTTCTTTCTTGGACTTCAAATCAAGCAATTGAAAGATGTGATATTCATAAGTCAAGCCAAGTATGCAATGGAACTCGTAAAGAAGTTTGGACTTGAAGGCTCAAAAGTTTGCAACACTCACATGGCAACTACAACCAAGCTTGATAAGGATGACCAAGGTAAATGTGTTGATATTAAATTGTATAGAAGCATGATAGGTAGTCTTTTGTATTTGACGACAAGTAGGCCGGACATAATGTTTAGTGTGTGTCCTTGTGCTAGATTCCAATCGTGTCCTAAAGAGTCCCATTTTATTGCGGTAAAACGCATCATTCGTTATATTAAGGGCACAATTGGAATGGGTCTATGGTATCCGAAAATCAAAGAATTCTCAATGACGAGTTATTCGGATGCCGACTATGCGGGTTGTAGAGTAGATAGAAAGAGTACTAGTGGGACATGTCAATTTCTTGGTAACTGTCTTGTTTCATGGTCCTCTCTCAACCGCCGAGGCGGAGTATGTTGCCGCGGGGGCTTGTTGTGCACAAGTTCTTTGGATGAAACATACTCTCCTTGATTATGATTTGCATTATAACCATATAAAAATATTTTGTGATAATACTAGTACTATTCATATGACTAAGAATGCAAATTAACACAGTAAGACCAAGTACATTGAGATTAGATATCACTTTCTTAGAGATCATTTTGAGAAAGGTGATATAGATATTGATTATGTTTCCACGGATTTGTAACTTGCCGATATTTTCACTAAACCACTTGGATTTTGCTAGATTTTCTTTTATTTGTGATGAACTTAATGTTTGTGTTATTGAATAAAAATGTTTTCTTAACCCTTTTTGATGTATGACAAAAAGGGGGAGAATGAGTTTATGTATGGAAATATGAGTTCATATGGTTTTGGTTCCATATAAGTTTATATATGTTTTTAGTTTTTGATGTGTTTTCATGAATTTTTGTATTTGAGTTTAAGTGATTTGCAAGTGTTTTATATCTCATGGTGTTTATGATTTTTAGTCGCATGGTTTTTGCTTGCAACTCATGTGGTTTTCTTTGTTTAACATGGCATAATTTGAGGGGGAGCTTACACCCTCTCTTTTATTTTTATTATAGCCTATTTGTTTTGTCATCATCAAAAAGGGGGAGATTGTTAGCCCAAAAGGTTACACTCTCCATTTGTTTAGAGTTTTGATGATAACAAAACAAATAAGAGCTATTTGGTACTAATAAGTTTGTTCAAGATAAGTTTCAGGTTTGTACCATGTTTGGAGGCCATTGCTTAGCTTTTGCAAGAAATTCTAGGTTCATGGAGTAAAGAAGGCTTATGGCATATCAAGGAAGGAACATAGAAGAGAAGGCTCTAGCTAGGCTTTGCATGGCTCAAGACTTCAAGATTGCTTAAGAGACTTCATTAGATTTGTTTCTAGTTTTATAGTTTTGTTAAAGAATAATGAATAGGTTTGAAGCTCTATCACACACGTTTTTGCGCACATATCATTTCCAAGAATATTCCCTATATATATGTAAAAATTATTTTAACTTAAAGCCTTTTGTTTATAAACTCAATTTTGGGTACTATACTTGTTTCAAATCAAAACTACTTTGTTAGATTTCAAATCCCCTTCAAAATTCTGTTTCAGTTTTGACTTTTGGCCTGAGCCGGTCGACCGACAGGTCGACCGACACTAAGTCAGGTCAGATCGGTCAACCGACCCAGTCGACTGGTCTTCTGGCTGTTTTGGTGCGTATCCGTGTGCACGTTCTTCGGTCGACTGGGCCGACGACCGAAGCCCTTCGGTCGACCGGGCGGCTGGCTGACTGAAATGGTGCTACTCTCTATTTATTTCGGTCGACCGGGCGGTCGACCGAGAGCCTGCAACGGCTCTTTTATTTGAACCTCGGTCGACCGACCGGTCGACCGATAGAGTCGTTTCAGCCATAACGGCTAGTTTTTAAACACGTTTTAAATTTGTCTTTTTCTTCTCTAAACATGTTTAAATGGTATTTTCTGGGTCAAATACTTCCTAATTACTATTATATGGGTTTACTCTTTAATCCCTAGCCCTCTCCTATAAATAGGGGTGATTAGGGAGAGGTTTACAACAACAAGCATTGGCAAAAATATTCAAAGTTTTCAAAGGCTTTCAAAAGAGTTTGGTCCTTGATTTTTGTGCTGAAGAATCTCTCATCGCTGAAGTTTCATTTTCTAAACTCTCTAAATTTCATTTTCTTTTTCCACTTATAATATTTGAGCTTCAAATTCTAACCATTATTCTACAGGGTTCTTGTAAGGGAAAGAGGCTTTTTCAATAGAGAGTTTGTGGTCTTTTGATCACTAAGAGATACTTGTACTTGAGATTGTGGAGTTGGGTACTCCAGTGTGATTGTAATTCTTTGTGAAGTTATAGTGGTTAGAAATCCTTCTGGGTGAAGGCGGGGACGTAGAGCTGGGTGCTCGAACCTCGGAAAAATTCTCGGTGTTTGCGTTTGGTTTACTTGCTCTTATCTCTTGCACTATATTCTTGCTTCAATTACTTGCTTTATAATTATTGCTTCTTATTTATTGTTTTATTTATTTGCTTCACATATTCTTTACAACATTATACTTGCTCTTCATTTTCATTCACTTGTTGCATATTCATATTGTCAATCTTATACTCATACAACAAGATTGCATTGCGCACCTCCAACTCATATCTAGAGGAATCAGGAGGAAGGAGTTCAGAGCCCTTCACGGGGAATTCGGCTTCTAGTCTTATTTTGGGTTGATTGTTGCATCATAAAGTTTTATTTGTGCATTGATTAGCATTATCACCTATTCACCCCCCCTCTAGGTAATTTCAAAATGTATGAATTATCAAAACTAGACTATACTAGTATATCTAATAGGTACAAATGAGCGTTCAAGCACAAACATATAATTGTCTATTTGTGGCTCACTAGTTGTACAAGTATATATCCAAGTTTTATTGAAAACTAACATTTAAACAAGTAATCAAAACATGAAGCATAGGAATCAAAACAAAAACTCATAAACATCCATATGATCAATATGTACATGCACATGCATAGATCTAGGACATACACATTAGATAAAATAAAGTGAGAACACTAAGATATAAATCCATATTAAACATGGGTGTCTCAAATAACTAAACATGTATATCACTAATCTAAATCTCATGGCATTTGGCATAATGAACATATAAAACAAGACATGCTAAAAATAATGATATGAAAAGCATGTAAACAATAAATGAGGAGTTAGAGACCGTTACCAAAACCATGAGGGCAACTCTCCATATCTCCAAAACAAGGTGGTCTTTCCACCAAACTCTCCTTGAAAGTGATGCATCCAAATAGTCCTCTTTAAGCTCGGAACGCATCCACCTCAAGGTACCATCGCTCTCACATCATGCGAGAGCCCACACCTATATCAAATAGCATAGGGGTGATCTTTGGTACCCAAACTCTTTTGGGTCCATGGGGGTTAGTTCCTTTCCTAACCCAAACAAATTTAGTTGCTAAATTTACATCATGTATCTTATCATAGCAAAATTTAGCAAGGTGGCCCTTACGTCCATAATGTGTACAAGTGTACACATGAGCATACATAGTGTTATGAGTGTGTACGTGAGGAGCATGTGTATGCCGTGTATGGTGTGCATGCATAGATGGAATTTGTTTCTTGCGAAACATGGATTCCAAGCGTGTATGGTTCTTAGCACAATAGCTCAAAGTGGAGCCCAAACAATCCATATTCTTCTTAAACAAGTTTATTTCATTTTCAATGTTAGAAGAAGTGGAGCATACAATAGGTGAGCTAGAAAGTGAAGCTACACTAGCATGGCAAACATGTGAGTCTAAATCATTTTTCAAAGAAATATTTTTATTTAAAACAATTTTCAATTTCTTTGAAATTGAAGCAATTTTAATTTTCAAGTAATCATTTTCTTTTAAAACAAAATCAAGTTTTGAAGTTAAAGACTCATTTTTCTTCAAAACTTCATTACAATCATTTTTATTTTTCAAAATCTTGTTTTCATTTAGGGCAAGATCAAGCTTAGACTTTAATGAATCCCTTTCATTAGAAATCTCAGCCTTCTCTTGCAAAACCAACTCAAGCTTTGAAAATAAATCCTCTTTTTCTTTATTTAATTTACAAGTTTTCTTTTTCAAAACTTTATATTTTTCAAGGAGGTTTTCACAAACAATAGATAACTCTTCATTTAATGCATCGGCATCCATACTATCAAGATCATCAAATGAGGAGCTAGCACTATCTAGTTGAGTATCTGAATGTACCTCAAGGGAGTCATTCCCTTGGACCATGTAGCATCGTTATTCGGATTCGTCTCCACTAGATTCATCCTCCGTTTGGATTGGCAATTGAAGCTTGGAGGAGGTCAACGTGTTCCACACTGCAAAAGCGGAATCACAGTTAGAAACTAAGCGCAGATATTCTTTATTAAGCGTGCTTCTAAGTGCCTCAAGGGCTTGTGCATTGGCCTCTATATGATTGCTATTACCAAGATAGGATTTCTTGGTAGCGGCAAGAAAAACATGCAAGCCTAGGGTCTTTAAGTACATGGACATCCTAAATTTTCACATGTCAATGTTGGAGAAATCAAACATGGGAGGTGACAAGCAATCCATGAGTGTGTGTAAACAATATACGTGTGCAAATACAAATGATAGATTAGCAAAACCAAGATCACACTCCTAGGTGGTTAAACTAAATATCAGGAGCGTAGGCTCTGATACCAATTGAAGGTACACCTAGAGGAGGGTGAATAGGTGTACGGCTAATCTAATGAACTAAATGCGGAAATTAAAACTAAATTGCAACAACACTTAATGCAACCAATGAGTGTAGCCGAATTTTCGGTGAAGGGCTCTGGACTAACTCCTCTTGATTCCACTGAATAAGAGTTGAGGCGCTATATGAAGCTCTCGTAGTTAAGCACAAGTGAGGCACACACAAACAAGCCAAGCATATAATATGAATGAGCAATATGAAATGATGCAATGGCACAATATAAAGAGAGAGAGAGAGAGTTAGAGTCAATGGATCAAATGCAAACAACAAGATTTGTTTCGAGGTTCGAGCACCCAGCTCTACGTTCCCGCCTTCACCCAGAAGGATTTCCAATCCACTAACTTGTCCACACAGGACTCCCACACAGGGAACCTCCACCGAGGATTTGGGGTAACTACAACCAGGAGTACACAACTCCTCTCTTAACCAATACAACCTCTCACTAGAGGCAACACAAACACCACCTCACACAAGAGGGGTAGGCACTTAGCCAATACAAAAGGATCACCTTACACTTGAGGGATTCTAACACCAACTCCACCTCTCACTAGAGGGAGCCAACCAACAATCTTCACCTCTCACTAGAGGGAGCCAATCTGTTGGCCCAAAGGCCATTAGCTCGAAGTTTTGATGATAACAAAACATATATAGTTATGTTTTAACAATTTTGTTTAAATGAGTTTCAGGTTAAAAATCATAGGTTGTTTGACGGCTCCAACACAAGACTCGCACATTTGGAAGCCGCAAAGATTTGGATCCCAGAGCCCAGCACAATAGAAGAGCTCCAGGATCAAACAAGATTTAAGACTTATACAAGATTTGTATTTTCGTTTTTTAGTTAGGATTTTTTAGTATATTTTGTCAAAACCAAGATGATAGAGGTAGATTACTTTGGGATTGTCACACACACACTTTTGATATTGCTTCATGCTTACAAAACCAATTTTCATTACAAAATTTCTAACCTAGTTTTGGAAAAATAAAGTTTGAAAAAATCAGTTTTGGAAAAACAAGTTTTTGGAAAAACCGTTTGGAAAAGGATTTTTATCAAAATATAGTTCAAATCATTTTGGTGTTGATCTATGATCACACCCTGATCATTACAAGTTCTAGAACTCTATTTTGTACCTTCCTATCCAAAGAATTTTTATCAAAAATTCCTATCTTTAAAAAGCCTTTGGGAAAAATAGTTTTGGCCTAGTCCGGTCGACCGCACGGTCGACCGCTGGCAGAGCTGAATTGCTCTGTTGGTCGACCGGGGCGATCGACTGACATGCACCACTGTGCATGTGTGCACATCGGTCGACCGACCGGCCGACCGGGAGCAATTACAGTGCTCTCTGTTTTTCCCCGGTCGACCGACAAAGAGACTTACTCTTTGGTTGGGACTTCGGTCGACCGTCCCGGTCGACGGCTTCTCAACGGTCGGAAATCCGACCGTTGACGGTCGACTGGCCGGTCGATCGACAACAGTCAGATTTTCTGACAGACTCCAACAACTATATTTTTTTCTGACTCATTTTGTGTTGGGTTTCTCCCCAACAACTCTTTTAACCTTTGTAAGTCAGTTTTTATCTCCTATAAATAGAGGGAGTGTTCTACAACTAAAAGGAACAAGATTTACAAGTTAAAATTCAAGTTTTCAAAAGTTTAGCTTTTAACAAAAGATTTTCCATTGAGCCAAAAATTCCAATCCTTTTTAGCTTGAAGCATTCCTCTACTTCTCTCTAGTTTTTGTGCACTACACAATCCCAAAAATATCATCTCCTCATCTTGGTTGTAGGGTTGTGCAAGTGAGCCATTGTTTGTGGTCAAGTGTTGATCACCTTTCTTCATTTTGATAAGTTGTAGAGGTATCGGCCTCAAGCGAGCTAGTGTGCTCTAAGTTGGTGTTGCGGCACCTCGAGAGATAGGACAAGTGTGTCCTTGTATTGACGATCCGGTGGGATCACCAATAGTGAAAATCCTTCATCGTGTTGAAGGTGGGGACGTAGAGCGGTGGCTCGAACCTCGGAAACTATCTTCGTGTTTGCGATTGTCCACTTTTCTCTAAACTCTATCTCTCCTTTACTTGCTCTATTACTTGTCTAATTTCTTGCAAGTCTTTTATTGTTGCTTATTGTTTAAATAGTTTTTAAATCCGCATTATTTGTCACTTAGTATAGCCATCACCTATTCATCCCCCCTCTAGGTGATTTCAATTGGTATCAGAGCCTAACCCTAACATTTGGTTTAACCACCTTGGGGAGATCCTCATTTTTGGCTATATCTATTTGTTACATTTTTATTTGTTGTACTTTATATTTGTATTCATGGCATCTGTTGATTTTTCTAGCATCAAGTCCCCACCTAAATTTGATGGTTTGAACTTCCCCATTTGGAAGGTCAAAATGAATCTCTTTCTTAAATCCCTAGGAGTTAGAGTTGCTAGGGCCATCACTAAAGAATTTAGTGAACCTCTCACTGATGAGAGAACATGGTCCAAAGATACCACTAAGGACTATGAGGCCAATGCTAGAGCCCAATATGCACTCACCCAAGCTTTAAATGAAGATGACCTTTCACGCATCATTAACTGTAAATCTACATTTGAAGTTTGAAATGTTCTTATTTTGACTCATGAGGGAACGTCTCAAGTCAAGAGATCTAAAATTGACTTGCTTCGTTCTCAATATGAGAATTTTTATATGTTTGAAAATGAATGCATAGATGATATGCTCACTCGTTTCACCAAAATCACTAATGCCCTATCTTCTTTAGGTGACACCATTGATAATGACCAAAAGATCCAAAAGGTCATTAGAGCTCTTCCCAAATTATGGGAAGTCAAGGCAACCACCCTCAAGGAGCTAAATGATAGGGAGGAGATGGACTTCTCCGGCTTCATCGGCAATCTCAAAACCCATGAGATAGAGATGAAGGTTAGAGAAGAAAGGAAGGCATCAAAGAAGAAAGCCCTTGCTTTCAAGGCCGTTCCATCCACCCATGATGAGGAGGATTCATCGGAAGACTACGATGAAGACTTTGCCATGCTCATAAGGAAGGTTGGCAAAATGTTCTACAAAAAGGGTAGACAAAGCTACTTCCAAAGAGGGAAACCTCAAGGAAGATTTGAAAGGAAGAGAGAGGAACCGGGTCCTTATTTTCATAGCAAGAAGTCGGGACACCTAATTGCCGAGTGCCCCTCTCTACAAGCTACTACCTCCAAGAACGGGCCAAAGAAGAAGAAGGCAATGGTGGCCACATGGGATGACTTGGAGTCGGAATCCGAAGAGGAGATCAACGCCGCTCACATGTGCTTCATGGGACAAGGCGAGGATGCTACCAAGTTATGTCTAGAAAACTCTCTAGATGATGATGATTTAACTATGGATGAGCTTGCACATTTTTTTGAGGAATTACAAAGTAGGTATGAAATTTTTCAAGCTCAAAATAAAAAATTGAAAAAGGAAAATGATTCTTTAAAAGTAAATTTGAACTTGTTTTACAAGAGAAAAATGAATTAGTAAATTCTTTTGAAAAGATGAAAAAGGATTTTGAAAAATATAAAACATCTTATAAAGGAAAAAGCCCTATTTCTATTTGCAACAAAAATAAATTTTTAGAGATCCAAAAACGTGTTGAAGTTTTGAACACAACTTTAAAGAAGTATGCTTTTGATATATCTAAACTTGCATCTAGATTCCCAAAGGATTATCCCAAGAGAAACACTCTCATCATTCTCATGCTTCAAATCATACAAACATGCACACACACACAAACATGCATTTATGTATGGTAGTGGTAGAATTTATACTTGTACTCATTGTGGCCGCAAAGGCCATTTAGAAAATTTTTGTTATGCTAAGCTAAACATATTAAATAAAAATATTTGGGTTCGAGAAAATACTAACCCTATAGGACCCAAAAAGATTTGGGTACCAAAAGACACACCAAAAATAATTGATGCAGGTGGGTCGTCCTCCTCCAAGACTTAGGGGGAGATGGTGCCCGGTTGGTGGATGCTTCAACGCTCAACGAATACATCGTCGCTTGCATCACTATCATAGAGGCACCCATTTTTGGAGAATGCCTATGGTTTGGTAATTTCTCCACATAAAGATTTCTTTTTATATACATAGGATTGCTAGTTTTACTTTTGTGTTATTATGATACATGTAAACTTGCATTTCTATTTTTGTTTGTACCTTTGCCGTGTTTAAGTATATATTCATGTTTCTATGCCATATTATTTTTGTCCACATATCAAGATTTTGTTAAAAGTTCTATATGATTTTTGTCAAAACAAAGATTTATTTTAAAACAATTTAAAGCAAATAAATAGAGATGGCAATTGCGCGCCTCAACTCTTATCTAGAGGAATGACAAGGAGAAGTTCAGAATCCTTAACGGGGTATTCGGCTTCAACATCTCTTTTTATTGCTTTATTAATAAATAAGAATAAATAACAAATAAAAATTAATATATTTTTGTTGTTTTTCATGCCAAGAAAGATTTAAAGTATCTTAACATCATTTTATGATAAATATACATGTGTGATTTAAAAGGTATTAAATTAAAAAAAAACACAAAATTTTCAAAACTGGCTTGCTCTCTGATTTTTGGGCAAGACCGGTCGACGGTACCGGTCGACCGATCTGGCCTGGCATAGGCCCGGTCGACCGGAGCGGTCGCCCGCTCTAGCCTGATATAAATTTTTTTTTATTTCACCCATAGCCGGTCGACCGGGCGGTCGACCGACTGAGATGGGCTTGGTCTCGGTTTCCCCTGGTCGACCGGACCGGTCGACCGGGCGACGGGTTCCAGCTTTTTTACCCGATCCTTTATAAAGCGCTCAACTCTCTTTTCACTCTTTCATCCGCCTCCTCCTTTTCTTCCTCATCCCTTTCAAACCCTAACTCCATCTAACCCTTCTCCCACCCTCTTAAACCCAAATTCTTTCCTAAAAATCCTAAGATTTGCAGTTTTAGGCCTGGATCCTCACTTTCTTAAGGATTTTTCAGGTTTTTCTCCGTAAATTTCAAGGTAAAAATTTCTTTTTCTAGATCTTTCAATTTCCTTTGCCTTATTTTCATTTCCTTGCTTAGATCTTGTTGTTAGCCTTGATTCTCTTCCATCATGTCTAAGAGGACTCGTTCAGAGAAAGGTAAATCCGCTCAATCCTCTTCCCAATCATCTCTTTTTGTTTCATCCCAAGCTTCATATAGACATATTGTACTTTCCACTAAGACTGTTAGCTCTGGGAGATGTGTGGTGATAAATGATTTTGAGCATCTGAATTTAGCCTCTATTTTGAGAGCTAATTCTTTAGAAAATTTTCTGTCCATTAGGGAACCAGTTTACCCATCTATTGTTCAGTATTTCTATTCCAATCTTTCTTTTGAGTCTAACCAAATTAGATCTAGAGTTTTGGGGAGGGATATAGACATCTCCCTCCAAGAGTTTGCACATCATCTTCACCTCTCCTGTCAGGGTGAAGACATTTATAATCTAGATCTTCATGATTTCGTCTATCCGGACGGTGAGTCTGCCCTCACCGCTTCCACGTAGCTTCACGGTGATGACAACCCTGGATTAGTTAGGAATGAGGAGGTAAAGCATTACACTCTCATTGCTCAGGTCTTAACTAAGATAGTTTTCTATAACCTCATGCCAAAATCAGGAGAGTATAGTCATGCCAGGGGTTCTGCTTTACTTATCATCTATTGCATTCTGCGAGGCATTAGAATTAATATTCCTAAGCTCATCATCAGCTTCATGACCTCTGACCATCTCCTTGTCCCCACTCGGCACTTGCCTTTTGGGATGGCATTACTTATCTGCTGAAGCAACTTAATTTCAATCTCTCCGCTGAACGGTCCGTTGAACCGTCAGTTGACCTGAACAGTACTCTCCTCAAGAGGATGCGTCCTAGGGAGCGTCCTCCTGCTCCTCAGCCGCCACCATTCTATTCTGCTGTTCCAGTTCCTGGATCCTCTTCTGGCTCTTCTGCTCCATCCGATCCATATGCTGCTTTATCTACTCAGATTCGGGAGCACCACGAGCAAATTTCTGCTGAGATGACTGTACATCGTCAGCAGATTTTCGCGGAGATGTTCGCGCACTATTAGAATTTGGAGAATGATATGAGCTTCATCTGTGATTCCATACGCTATTTGGAGTCATATCTTGGCGGCATTTATCTGAAGAATGAGTGATCGGTTCCTGATCCATCTGCTCATGCTAGGCTACTTCCTACCACCGGCCCTCCGTTTCTCACCAGGACTCCTGCCTCTTCACTACAGCAGCTACTGCCTAGGATTCAGAGTCTGATGAGGAGTGACCCCTTTTGATGATGTCAAAAAGGGGGAGAGTTATTTGGGCTATTTTGCTTTATATGTTATTTTGGGTTATTTTGTTGTTGTTTTCATGTATTAGTGTTTGATTTGGTGGACATGTATTATGAACCTCCTTTATGTTTGAACATGTGTTTTTACTATGGCAGTTATGTTCTCTATCTATTTGTGGCATATGTGATTGGTTGTGATTATTGTCCTTATGCTTTTATTAGCTCAATCACCTATTTTGGAGGACGGAGGTATTATTGGATGGATGGAGGTAACCATGTATGCATACACCTATAATTCTGTATTTTTGGTATGCATGGATGGTTGGCATATGTATCATTTTTTTATATCCTATATGCCTGTGTTATGCATGTGTATCTCTTGTTATGATCATTTTATATATGCATGTGTTAAGGGGGAGTTTCACTTGAAGTTTCCACCCAAAATATTTATGATAACTCTATATGTTTTGTCATCATCAAAAAGGGGGAGATTGTTGGCCCAAAGACCATTAGCCCGAAGTTTTGATGATAACAAAACATATATAGTTATGTTTTAACATTTTGTTTAAATGAGTTTCAGGTTAAAAATCATAGGTTGTTTGACGGCTCCAACACAAGACTCGCACATTTGGAAGCCGCAAAGATTTGGATCCCAAAGCCCAGCACAATAGAAGAGCTCCAAAATCAAACAAGATTGAAGACTTATACAAGATTTGCATTTTCATTTTTTAGTTAGGATTTTTTAGTATATTTTGTCAAGATGATAGAGGTAGATTACTTTGGGATTGTCACACACACACTTTTGATATTGCTTCATGCTTACAAAACCAATTTTCATTACAAAATTTCTAACCTAGTTTTGAAAAAAAAAGTTTGGAAAAATCAGTTTTGGAAAAACAAGTTTTTGGAAAAAACCGTTTGGAAAAGGATTTTTATCAAAATATAGTTCAAATCATTTTGGTGTTGATCTATGATCACACCCTGATCATTACAAGTTTTAGAACTCTATTTTGTAACTTTCTATCCAAAGAATTTTTATCAAAAATTCCTATCTTTAAAAAGCCTTTAGGAAAAACAGTTTTGGCCTAGTCCGGTCGACCGCACGGTCGACCGCTGGCAGAGCTAAATTGCTCTGTCGGTCGACCAGGCGGTCGACTGACATGCACCACTGTGCATGTGTGCAGATCGGTCGACCGACCGGCCAACCGGGAGCAATTACAGTGCTCTCTGTTTTTCCCCGGTCGACCAGACCGGTCGACCGACAGAGAGACTTACTCTCTGGTTAAGACTTCGGTCGACCGTCCCGGTCGACCGGCTTCTCAACGGTTGAAAATCCGACCGTTGACGGTCGACCGGCCGGTCGATCGACAACAGTCAGATTTTCTGACAGACTCCAACAGCTATATTTTTTCTGACTCATTTTGTGTTGGGTTTCTCCCCAACGACTCTTTTAACCTTTGTAAGTCAGTTTTCATCTCCTATAAATAGAGGGAGTGTTCTACAACTAAAAGGAACAAGATTTACAAGTTAAAATTCAAGTTTTCAAAAGTTTAGCTTTTAACAAAAGATTTTCCATTGAGCCAAAAATTCCAATCCTTTTAGCTTGAAGCATTCCTCTACTTCTCTCTAGTTTTTGTGCACTACACAATCCCAAAAATATCATCTCCTTATCTTGGTTGTAGGGTTGTGCAAGTGAGCCATTGTTTGTGATCAAGTGTTGATTACCTTTCTTCATTTTGAGAAGTTGTAGAGGCATCGGCCTCAAGCGAGCTAGTGTGCTCCAAGTTGGTGTTGCGGCACCTCGAGAGATAGGACAAGTGTGTCCTTGTATTGACGATCCGGTGGGATCACCAATAGTGAAAATCCTTTATCGTGTTGAAGGTGGAGACGTAGAGCGGTGGCTCGAACCTCGAAAAATATCTTCGTGTTTGCGATTGTCCACTTTTCTCTAAACTCTATCTCTCCTTTACTTGCTCTATTACTTGTCTAATTTCTTGCAAGTCTTTTATTGTTGCTTATTATTTAAATAGTTTTTAAATCCGCATTATTTATCACTTAGTATAGCCATCACCTATTCACCCCCCTCTAGGTGATTTCACAATCACCACTCCACAATCAACCTCTACACAAGAGGGATAACACAAGAAGGAGGGTTTACAACTAGGTGGTCTATCTCTACCACAAACAATCTTTTCCCACAAAATAAAGATCCTAAATAGATAGGAAAGAATGATAAAGCTCAAGTGTGAAAAATCAAGATGTTGAAAAACAAATCACAAGGAAAAATACTTAGGAAAACAACTTAGTATTTGATAGAAATGAAGAACAAAACAAATATCCCAAATTTATATTTTTCTTTGATTTTTCCAACTCTTAAAAACAAATAAAGAATGATCTTTAAAACTAATAAACTCTTTTGAAAACTTGCTTTTAAAACACTAGAGAATAGGTGAATTTTTACTCTAAAAAATCTTTTCAAAAACCTCTCTCAAATGGGGTATATATAACCCCCAAAATAATTCTACCCGTTGGCAGCAGACTAGGCCAATAATGGCCTTCCGGTTGACCGGCCAACGGTCAAATTTCTGACAGTTGAGCCTTCGGTCGACCGCCCGGTCGACCGGGCCCTGAACCAGAGAACAACGGCTCTCTGGCCGGTCGACCGCCCGGTCGATCGGGGCAACCCGAGAGTGGGTTGCCTTCAGTCGGTCGACCGCACGGTCGACCGGCCAACTGCTACGGCCAAGTGCACATCTTTGTGTACGTCCGGTCGACCGCTCCAGTCGACCGGCTCCTGGTCCGGTCGACCGGCACGGTCGACCGGCACGGTCGACCGCCAAAGCCTTGCAGGGTTTTTCAGAACCTGAAAACTGGGTTTTTAATTACAAATTAAATCCCATAAAATCTTCTAAAAATTCACAAAAATAAGTTTAGTATAATACATTAATATACTAACATGTGTGAAAATTTTCAACACAAATTTTAAACTTTTTGAACCATTTTTGTGACTTACAAATTTTGCCGAAAACTAAAAACTGTATTTTCTAAAACTTGGATTTTTGAATTTAAAATTCATTTTGTCCAAAACTCATCCAAATACAAAAACATGATACTTAAACAACTTGAAGCATGTTGTATATGGATATAATCCAATATACATAAAAGATATATATATATATATATAACATTGTTTTTGACATTATCCGAAAATAAGTTTTGTTAAAATATCAAAACTCCAAACTCATGAAATAGATTATCAAACTAAGTTTGTATAAGTAGTTGAAGCATACATGTATATAGATCAATTCTAATATACATTAAACCATGTAAATTTGTTTTGAATCTATCTATTCATGGAAACAAAGATCGGTTAAACCAAAAACTGAAAACCAATAAACATGAAACGTGTGGTGTTGTGAACTTGAGCATATCACACTATCTAGTCTTTACAAATGGATCTAAAAACATAAACTAAACTATGTACCGAAGTCTTCTTGTAGAGCGCCGTCTCCAAGTCGACTCGATCCAAACCGTGATCCACCGAGCTTGACTCCAACGAGTGCTAGATATGACTTTGTCGCTCGGGCTCTTGAATCACTATGTGAGAAGCTCCAAAATACCTTTGTTGAAGCTAATCACCTACTAATATCTTGGTTAAGGATCTAAAACTAAACATTACAAGATTATTAGTAAATATAACTTCATGAGTTAATCATCATCAAAACTAGAGTGGAAGGCCTCTTGGCCAACAATACCCTCACGTTAAGTGAGAGCCCACACCTACATCGAATAAAATAGGAGTGGCTTTTTGTACCCATACTCTTTTGGGTCCATGGGGGTTAGCTTCTTTCCTAACCCAAATAAATCTATTTGCAAAATTTGAATCATTTATTCTATCAAAGTAAAATTTTACAAGGTGGCCCTTACGTCCACAATGTGCATAAGTGTACACATGAGCACACATTGTGTTATGTGTATGAACGTGAGAAGCATGTGTATGCCATGTATGGTGTGCATGCATAGGTGGAACATGTTTCTTGCGAAACATGGATTCCAAACGTGTGTGGTTCAAAGCACATTAGCTCAAAATAGAGCCCAAACAGTCAACATTCTTCTTCAATATATTTATATCATTTTTAATGTTAGAAGAAGAGGTGGTGCATGCATTGAAAATAATAGAATGTGAAGCTACACTAGCATGACAAACATGTGAGTCAATATCATTTTTCAAAGAGATATTTTTCTTTGAAACCAAATCCAATTCTTTTGAAATAGAAGCAATTTTATTTTTCAAAATATCATTTTCTTTTAAAGTAAAATCAAGTTTTGAAGACAAGATCTTATTTTTCTTCAAAACATCATTCAATCATTTTTATTTTTCAAAATTTTGTTTTCATTAAGTGCAAGTTCAAGTTGGGATTTCAATAAGTCACATTCATTGAAATCTCAACCTTCTCTTGCAAAGCAACATCAAGTTTAGAAGACAAATTTTTATTTTCTTCTTTTAAAGCACAACTTTTCTTTTTCAAAAGTTTATATTTTTCTAACAATTTTTCACAAACAATGGATAGTTTTTCATTTAAAGCATCGGCATCAACTAAATCATCAGCGGAAGAACTAGTACAATCATCTAGTTGTGTTTCCGAGTTTACCTTAAGGGAGTTATTCCCTTGGACCATGTAGTAAGCTTGTTCGGATTCATCCTCACTAGATTCCTTCTCCACAATGTTTGGCGTTTGAAGCTCGGGAGAGGTCAAAGTGTTCCATACTGCAAAAGCGGAATCACAATGAGAAACTATACAATATTCTTTGCTTAATGTGCTCCTAAGTGCCTCAAGGGCTTGTGCATTTGCCTCTATATGCTTGCTATTACCAAGATAGGATTTCTTGGTAGCGACAAGGAAAACATGCAATCCTAGGGTTTTTAGGTACATGGACATCCTAACTTTTCAAACAACAAAGTTGAAAGTATCATACATGGGAGGGGTCATGAAGTCCATGAGTGAGTGTAAACAAATAAGTGTGCAAATGTAAATACTAGATTAGCAACCAAGATCTCACTTCTAGGTGGTTAAACCTAATATCAGGAGCTAAGCACTAATACCAATTGAAAGTATACCTAGAGGGGGGTGAATAGGTGTATGGCTAATCTAATGACAAATAATACGGAATTAAAAACTAATTGCAACAAACTTAGTGTAACCAAAGAGTGTAGCCGAATTCCCGGTGAAGGGCTTTGGACTATCTCCTCTAAATTCCTCTAAATAAGAGTTGAGGTGCTATATGAAGCTCTTTTGGTTTAACACAAGTATGGCACACAAACAAACCAAGCATATATAAATGATATGACACTATGAATCAATGCAAGGTAAATAAGAGAGAGAGTTTGAGATAGTGGATCAAACGCAAACACAAGGATATGTTTTAAGATTCGAACTCCCAGCTCTACGTCCCCGCCTTCACACAGAAGGATTTCCACTATAGCGTCCACACAGGACTTCTCACACAGGGAACCTCTACTTAGGATTTGGGGAAATACAACTTGGGAGTACTCAACTCCTCTCTCAATAAATATAACCTCTCACTAGAGGCAAGGCACAACACAAATCACCTCTACACTTAGAGGTATGGGCACTTAGCCAAACAACAATCAACCTCTCACTAGAGGGATAAGGCACAAAGCCACAACTCCACCTCTTCACTAAGAGGGAACACAACTTCCACAATTACCTCTCACTAGAGGGATATCAACACAATCACCTCTCACTAGAGGGATATCACAAAGTATGGAAGGTTTACAACTCTTGGTGGTATCAACAACCGCAAACCAATTTTCCCACAAAATAGATCCTAATAGATAGGATAGATATGATAGCTCAAGTGTGAGAAAAACAAAGAGTTTGAAAATTAAAATCACAAAGAAAAACTCTTGGGAAAACTTCTAGAATAGCTATAGAAATGAAGATTAAAACCAATCCCAAAGACTTCTCTTTTTCTTTGATTTTTTCAACCCTTTAAAACAAATGAAGATCAAATATTTTGGCACAAAAACTCTTTTAAAAACTTGTTGAAAGATAGAAAATTTAGCTCTTAAAATTCTTAGTGAAATCAGCCAAGGAATGGGGTATTTATAACCCACAAACAATTCTGCCCATTGGCAGCAGGAAAGGGCAATTTTGCTATTTTCGGTCGACCGACCAACGGTCATTTTTATGACCGTTGTGCCACCGGTCGACCGCCTGGTCAACCGGGCCTAGAACCAGATAGCCGACTCCCTGCCGGTCGACCGGGGCCATTTCCAGAGAGCAGAGCTCTATGGACGGACCGGCCCACCAGCCCATGGCTGCGTGCACGTCTGTGCACGTCGCTCGACCGGACCGGTCGACCGACTTCTGCCTCGGTCGACCGGTCCAGTCGACCAGCAGACAGCTGGGTCCAACTTTTTAGGGATTGAAAACTTGTCTTTTTATTATCAAATAAATCTCATAAAATCACATAAATTTCATAAAATTCAGTTCTTATTATATCTTTGAAATACAAATATCTGTGACTAAAATTCAACACATATTATAAACACTATGAACAATTTTTGTGTTCTTGAAATTTTGCCTTAAACCAAAAATCGTATTTTTCAAAACTTGAATTTTTGAAATGAAAACCGTTTTCTCCAAAACTCATGTAAATTAAAAAACATGATATTGAAATAACTTTGAAGCATATTGTATATGGATAGAATCCAATATACATGCAAAGATATCTATCTATGTTTTTGACAAGAATTCTGAAGCCGGTTAAACCGAAAACCAAAAACCAATAAACTTAAAACATGTGTGTGTATTGTGAACTTGAGCATACCAATACTATCTAATCTTTACATATGATCTAAACAAGACTATACTAAACAAACCGAGGTCTTCTTGTAGAACTCTGACTCCAAGTTAACTCGATACAAACACGATCCAATGAGCATGACTCCAACCGAGTACTAGATGCGATATTGACGCTCGAGCTCTTGAATCAACATGTGAAAGCTCCAAAACACTTTGTTGAAGCTAATCACCTACTAATAACTTGATCAAATATCTGAAACTCAATATCACATGATTATTCGTAAACTATAACTACATGAGTTAATCATCATCAAAACTAGAGTGAAGGGTCTCTGGGCCAATATTGTCATCATAAAAAATGGGGAGATTGTTAGCCCAAAGGTCCATCACTCTCATTTTGATGATGATTAACTCATCTCGTTATAACACTAATAATCTTGTGTTATTTAACTTTCATATATTCAATCAAGACCTTAATTGGTGTTTAGTTTCAGCAAAAGAATCGAAGTCAAGTTTGAGGTAACACATGGTGATTCAAGAGCTTAAATATAATGAACACATCAAGTACTTAAGAAGGAGTCTAACCCGAAGAATCAGTTTAGATCAAGACAAGATAGAGAAAAAAGATTTTCAAGAAGACTTAAGTTAAGAGTTTGTAAGTTTAGAATTTATGTTAAAATATAAATTAGTTTTGATAGCTCAAGCTTACACAAACACACAAAAGTTTGATGTTGATTTTTAAAGTAAAAGATTTGGTTTTTGGTTTAACCTGTATTTGGTTTCATGAATAGATTTCATATAAAACAAGTTCACATGGTTTATATGTTCATTGAATTTCATTCAAACACACTGGTGCTTCTATTTATTTAATAAACTTATTTTGATGAGTTAATTTCTTAAGTTTAAGTTTCTTTTATAACGAAGTTATTTTTTCTTTAAAATAAATTGATAAAAATAAGTTTATATCATTTTATATGTGTATTAGATTCTATCCATATACATTGGACTTCAATTGAGTTTCAATGGCTTGTTTTTGTATTTATACAAGTTTATGGAAAAAACTAGATTTCCATTTAAAAGTTTAGATAAATATGGTTTCATTTTAAGATTGAAATTATTTATCCCAAAAATAAGTTCACATGTTTGTAGTATGTGTTATTTTGTTATCATATATATTTGTACTCTAATGTATTTACATGAACTTATTTTTGTAAAATTTATTGAGATCTAATCGGATTTAAAAAATATTTAAAATAACAAAATATAGTTTTGGGGTTGAGCCCAGTTGACTGCCCGGTTGACCAAAAGTGAACATGTCTAAGGGTTGTGCATGTCGGTCGACCGATCAGTCGACCGTTAGGGACTAGTGCTATCTGTTTTATTCCAATCGATCAGTCAGTTGATTGCTAAAAAGCTTTACTCTCTGGATGTTGGGTGCAGTTGATCACCTCGTCGACTGGCAACCCCAACAGTCATATTTTTTACCATGGCCGGTCGATTGACAAGCCTATCTGGCATGAAATTGACCCTAACGACTAGTTTTTCTTGGGGATATATATTGGGATCTTTGGCTTTGGATTTTGCAAGAGTTTATCTACAAGTTTTGCAAGTGCTTTGTTACCTACCTGCAACAGAGTTTTTCAACAGTTTTAGGCTTCAAATCTATATCTTTATCGTTTTTATTTCAAGTACTTCAAAGTTTTGGAAAATTAAAAAAAAAAATAAGTTTTTGGGAAATACAAGTTTTGCTCTTCAAGTTTCTTTATATTCAAAGAAGTTTTCCTAATTGTTTTCTAAAAAACTACATTTTCAAATTTTTGTTTTCTCACAAGCTTCAGCTTTCATCTCGAAATCTATCCTTTAGGATCTTGTATTATAAGATTTCTCGTTTGTGATTTTTGTGATCACTAAGTGTCATAAACCATTTTCATTGCTTGTGCTACATTTTTGTGCAGAGGTGTATTTGGCTTTGTTCCCACCTCTTATATAGAGATTCATTAGCTTTGTGCCCTCTTTTTGTACAGGGGATTTTTTTTGTTTGGAGTTTCTTTGTGGAGATCCTTTTAGACGAAGGCGAGGACATAGAGGTTGGTACTCGAACCTCGAAACATATCCTTGTGTTTCCGTTTGGCTATCTCTCAACTCTACTTTCATTTATATCTTGCATTACTCTTATTGATCATTTATATACATGCTTGATATTGTTTATATGTGTTGTGGGTAATTTTCTAAAGAATTAATTCACACACCAAATTATGATGAAGGATCAAATAAATCTTAGAGAAGAAAACACAAACACAACGAATTAAGTGGAAACCTGAATAGGAGAAAATCACGAAAGGAGAAAGAAAAATCCACTGTAACAATGGCGATTACAGTGGCATTCTCTAGTCTGCTAGGGTTTCTTAGATCAAACCCTTTCTACATAGAAGGGCTCTCCTATTTGTACAAGTCTTGTCTGTTGGATAAGATTGTAGAATATAATCATGTTTAAATACTTGACCACTTATCATGGAGACGATTAAAGCTAAACATCTAGTTTGAACTGGTCGGGTGTGAGTCCAGCTTTATCTAGTAGTCTTCATCTAGTTATAGGCATCCTTGATCTGTTCCCTTGCTGTAACTATTGAGTTCAAATGAAGATTTGGTGTATAGATAGGGATACTTGTAACTATTTTTACCCTTTCTTCTAACCACCAGAACTGCTTGGAATTTGAGTTGAGTGAGGACTCGCCTAAAAGTTCTGGAAGTGGCCATATGTCACTCTCCTGTTTGGTGCTGGATGGACACATGGCGTGATCTTGAAGAGGCTGAAAGCTGATCACTACAGATGCCCCTCTGTTTTCCTCTTTTCGAAGGAGGTTAAGAGTATTCCCTCAGGAATTATGAGTTCCCGAAAACTCTTAGAGATAAAGAGGGCAGAGATGGTGTAGGGAACCTATGCTTGGACTCGGGTCAATTTGTTGTCGCTTCAGTTCTTGCCTCATAGTGGCATGCGTGGCTAAATAGGCTGGCAGATCCTTCAATGCGCATCCTATCCATAGTCCGCTAGTCAATTAACTACTCCTTTTCGAGGAGTTGAGATGTTCGAGGAGGGTGTGGTGTATCTAGAGCGTCAGTTTGAATCGGACCCATTGTAAAACATGTAGGCTATCTGAACGGTTAGCTTTTGGACTTCTTCTGCTTCTATAAATAGGGAGAAACTCTTCAAGAGAGATCTGGGCTATTTCTTGAAAGTTCCTTGCTGCTAAAATCTTTCATCGTTCTGCGAGTGATAATTCCCTTTCTTCTTCATTCGGTAGAGGAAGGAGAGGTAGAGGATGGCGATGGTTATCGCGCTCCTAATGCTCAGGAGTCCATTTGTCAAGGAGTATCAGCTTTCATGATGGGCTCATCAAGGAGTTTTGGCTCTCTTAACGAGGCCGAGCTACTTAGAGGGATAGGGAATGCTCCAGCTTTTGCTTGGTCTGCAAGTCTAGACTCTGACCCGAACAGACTAGGTAGGGTTGGGGCCTGACCCTCTTTTCTTTCCTTGCAGCGAATATAGAGCAGGAAGCATAAGGGAATTTGATATCAGTTTCGGTCTCTGAGGCCGGCCATCTGTACTCTTATGAGGTGTCACTGCCTTGTCGGCCACCGCTACCAAGTTATGATTTGGGCCTTGATATCCTTCTCGTCTTGCGGGATTCAGTCGTCGGTTTGAGGCGAGATCTCCCTGCTGTTGTCTTCCAGAGAGTTCTTAGTTTCATTGCCATCCCAACCATGATGGATTGTTGTTTATGAGTTGTCTCTAGACATGTTAGGCGTGCAATAGAGGGCATACCTATTTTTTCTCTCAGGAAGAAACATACTTGTAATAGGACTTGTATTATGCTTGTTAGATGTAATCATACTTGTAAGAGGATGGATGTAATCAATAAAACTTTATAATAAAGCAAAGAATTTTTTAATGACAATATTGTTTGGATCTTGCCTTGTTCGTTGATTATGATTTTGCATCCGCTCGGGGAGCTGTTTAGGTTTCTAATTGTTTAGGACAATTTGGAATATAGTTCTCGAATGGGGTTTTGCTCCCTCAAAACCTGTGAATGTTACATGAGTAGAAGAATCCCCAAGCTTTGAAGTAGTGTTGTCAGTTTGGCCATTGGGTATGACATGGGGTAGATTGTTGACTTCCTCAGGTGGCCGTCGGGGTAGATCCTGTTAGTAGGCTAACTCTGAGCATCCGACATGGGAGAGCCTCCTCCGAGAGGTCCCCATTAGGGCAAGGACCCATGTAGGTTGTGTGTCTGCTCTGGCGGCCAACAGGGTACATCCCATTATAGGCTGGCCCAGAGCATCCGACATGAGCGAGTCTCCATCTTTCAAGAGGTTCTCCGAGGGGTCGCCGTTAGGGTGAAGACCCGTATAGGCTGTAGAATTGCTCGGGCAGCCATCAGAGTATATCCCACTATAGGCTGGCTCCGAGCATTCGGTATGGGTGAGCCTCTGTCTTTCAGGGGGCTCCCCGAGGGGTCGCGATCAGGGTGGGGACCCATGTATGATGTAAGACTGCTCAGGCAGCCATCAGGGGATATCCCATTATAGGCTGTCTTGAGCATTTGGCTGGGGCGAGCCTCCATCTTTCAGGGGGCTCTCCGAGGTGTCGTCATCATGGTGAAGACCCATATAGGCTGTGGAACCTCTAGGGCAGCCATCAGGATATATTCAATTATAGGTTGGCTCTGAGCATTCGGAATGGGCGAGCCTTCGTCTTTCAGGAGGCTCCCGAGGGGTCGCTGTTAGGGTGAAGACCCATATAAGCTGGGAGACTGGTTAGGCGGCCATCAAGGTATATCCTACTATAGACTAGCTTTCAACATCATGTATGAGCAAGCCTCCATCTTTCAAGAGGCTCCCCAAGGAGTCGCCATCATGGTGAAGACCCATATAGTCTGCGAGACTGCTCAGGCAGCCTTTGGGGTATATTCCATTATAGGTTGGTTCCAAGCATCTAACATGGGGCGAGACTCTGTCTTTCAAAAAGCGCCCCGAGGGATAGCCATCAGGGTGAGGACCCATATAGGCTGCAAGACTGCTGGGCGGCCATCAGAGTATATCCTATTATAGGCTGGCTCTGAGCATTCGGCATGGGCGAGCCAACGTCTTTTAGGAGGCTTCCCGAGGGATCACCATCACGGTGAGGACCTATATAGTCTGCAAGACTATCCGGGCACCATTAGGGTATATCCCATTATAGGCTGATTCTGAGCATCCGACATGGAGAACCTCCATCTTTCAGGGGCTCCCCGAGGGGTCACCATCAGGATGAAGACCCATATAGGCTTCGAGACTGCTCAGACGGCTATCAGGGTATATATTATTCTAGGCTGGCTCCAAACATCCAGTATGGACGAGCTTCCATCTTTCAGGAGGCTTCTCGCGGGGTTGCTGTCAGGGTAAAAACCAATATAGGCTACGAGGAGTATGCATGATATGCGGGGCAGGTATTAGGCTTTAGTGTAATGCAAATAAGGTAGCAAAAAAAATCTTTTCATCGATGTTACATGGCTCAAATGAAAAGAGTTACATTGCTTTTTAAGTTAGTTCCCATCCTGGTCGGCTAAGGTGTACGACCCCTTGTCTCCCCGAGCAACAACGGTGTAGGGACACTCCTAGTTGGGTCCCAAGTTTCATTGATCCCTTGGTCACGTGGTCTGAATCATGCTTTTCAAGACCAGGTCGCTGACTTGAAACTCCTAAGAGTTCACCTTCTTGTGGTGAGCGGCCCGAATTTTGTGTTGATAGGCCACGATGTGGATTTGGGCCTATTGTTGCCTCTTCTCCTAGTGATCCAACATCAAGCAGAGTAGAGCATCATTCTAGTCATGGACCTTTCCCTCCACTTTCAGTGTCAGTATGCTGATGTCGACCGAGGTGATCGCCTCTATTCCATATGCTAACAGGAAGAAGGTTTCTCCAGTTGGGACACGTTTGGTGGTCATGTAGGCCTAGAGTACTCTAGAGAGTTTCTTTGCCCACTTACCTTTAGCTTTATCTACACTTTTGCACATGTTATCGAGGATTATGCGGTTGCTGATTTCTGCATGTCCATTGCTTTGAAGATTAAGGTGAGGAGAATCGATGGGTTATTTTGTATTTGGCGCAAAAGTTGGCTACTTATGTGCTGGCGAATTTTGTTCCGTTGTTAGAGGTGATAGTGTGGGAGAGTCTAAAGTTGCACACTATGTTTTGTCAGAGAAACATGACAATCTGCTACTCGTTGACTTCGGAGAGTGGTACTGCCTTAACCCATTTGGTGAAATAGTCTGTGGTGCCAGCAGGAATCACAGCTGAGACTGTGCTCGGGGGAGTGGTCCAACCACAAACAGCCCACATTTCATGAAGGATCAAGGACTGCGCAAGGTGTGGAGGTCTGTGCTCGGCCTACTTGATACTGGAGTAAATCATTGACGTTGCAGGTACTTCTTCATGAAGCCTTGGCATCGTCAAACATTTTGAGCCAGTAATCCCCTTAGTTGATGACTTTTTAGGAGAGGGAGTGTCCTCCCGCATGGTTCTTGTAGTCTTCATCGTGGATTTTCTGCATTACTTTTTGAGCTTCGTTTGGCCGAAGACACCTCAAATACAGGCCGAAGCAGAGCTCAGAGTATGATTTTTTGTATAACACATCTCGAGAAGTTTGTATTTGGTAGCAAAATGTTGGAGCTTCCGTGCCTATGTCCTGTCATTGGGAAGTGTTCCATCTTTCAAGTAGGAGATAATGGGTTCCCTCCACCATGGCGAGGTATCAAGGCATAGGACTTCCCTAGTTATTTGCTAGATTCTAGGGTAGGCGATGTGCTCTATGGGGATTTTTCATATAAACTGGAACTCCTTAGCTGCCCCCAAGTTCGCGAAGTTGGCCTAAAGGTCCATACTCTAGTTTTGATGATGACTAACCATGTAGTTATAGTAATGATCTTATTGTGTCTAAATTTTAGATATTGATCAAAATCTTAGTTGATGTTTAGCTTCACTAAAGACTCCGAGTTTGGTTTGAAGTTATCACGTGATGATTCAATAGCTCAAGCCAAAAGATCACATCAAGCACTCAAAATTGGAGTCTAGCTCGGAGAATAAGTTTGGATCAAGTTTACTTGAAGAAGAAGATCTACAAGAAGATTTGAGTCTAGAGTTGGTGAGTTTAGATCTCTTGTAAAGAATAGATTGTTTTGATTCTTAAGCTTACAAACATACACAAAAGTTTAATTCAAGTTTAATCGGTTCACGTTTCGTGTATTGATTTATAAAACGTATTTCATCAAAAATAAGTTCATATCATTTTGTTTGTGTATACATACGCTGTTGAGCTTCAAATATATTTGAACAACTTGTTTTTGTATTATGAAGTTTTGGAAAAACTAGTTCATTTAAAGTTAGGTCTTCAGAAAATACGATTTGGTTTCTAGATTGAAATTCTTCATCTCAAAAACAAGTTAAAATATTTGTAATATGTTGTGATTTTTATCACACATATTTATGGTCTATTTTATTTACATGAACTTATTTTTGTGAAATTTATGAGAATTTAATTGGGTTTTAAAAGATGTCTAAAATTACTATTTATATTATGTTTTTAGGCTAAGCCGGTTGATCGCACGATCAACCGACAAAAGAGCTCATTTGCTCTGCCGATCGATCGAATGGTCGACCTACATGCACAGATATGTACAACTCAATATTATGGGAGCTCGGTCGACCTGTCGGTCAACTGACAACAGAGATCGGCCTACTGATCGGTCGACCGGCCAACTCTGCAGTGCTCTCAGGTTTTCTCGGTCGACTAGCCGGTCGATTGGCAAACCCCAACGATCAAAAATTTTACCATTGACGGTCGATCAGCAGGCGCATTTGGCCTGTGTTTGGATCCCAACGGCTAGTTTTCTATGCCTATAAATATGGGTGTTTTGGACTGCTTTTTACTAAGATTTTGAGGAGGATTTTTACCTAATTTTCAAGAGCCTTCTTTCCCATTTTCTAAAATGTTTTTAACACATTTTTTAGCTTCAAATCTACATCTGTTCATTTGTTTCAAAGTTTTTGGAAAATCAAAGAAGACAAGTTTTAGTAAATTCTAGTTTCAAGTTTCCAATTTCTATAGCATTCAAGAAGTTTTCCCAAGTATTTTCTTTTGTGTTTCATTTTCAAAATCTTGTTTTCTCATGAGCTTGAGTTATTCATTGCAAAGTCTATCCTCTAGGATCTTGTAGTATGAAAGGTGTTGTTTGTGATCTTTGTGGTCACTAAGTGGTGTACCCTTATTTTCTTGGGTTTGTGCCTGGGTTTGTGGTTCCCTCTTGTGTAGAGGAGTTGGCTTTGTGCCCATCTCTTGTGTAGAGATAATTGGCTTTGTGCCTCCTCTTGTATAGAGGATTGAGGTTTGTATCCTTTGTAGAGTTCCTTAGTGGAGATAGTAGAAATCCTTCACGCGGTGAAAGCGAGGACCTAAAGCAAGTGGCTCGAACTTGAAACATATCCTTGTGTGTGTCTGGCTATCTCACACAACACTACAACTCTTTATATCTCACAATGTTATTATTGTTCATCTATACATGCTTGATATTGTACTTATACTTATATCAATCCAAGAGTTCAAATACTTATATCAATCCAAGAGTTCTATTGAAGCACCTTAACTCTTAATCTAGAGGAATCTTGTAGAGAAGTTCTAGAGCCCTTCGCCAGGAATTCAGCTTCACTCTTTGGATATTACTTGTGATTAATTTTATTAGTGTAAAAGTTTTTAATTTCAAGGGTAAAGGACTGCTCGATGATGGATTCTTCTAGAGTAGTCAGCACGATCCTGATGCCTGCGCCCTTACTATTTGAAGCTCTGCCCATGTTTAGGACCCTCTAGTAAGTCAGCTTGCTCTACAGATCCCAAGGTGAAATCAGCTGTAAAGTTAGCTAAGACCTAGTTGATTGCCGTCTAAGTCCGTAGGGCCTTATCTCCAATGACCATTTTGATATCATCCCAGTTGCTTCTGGGTTTTCTTCTAGGTTTTCTACAATGCTTCTCAGGGGGTGTTCTGTGAGGACTATGATCGAAAAGATTTGAAAGTAGTGTTTAAACTTCCTTAAGATGATGAAGAGGGTGGGTACTAACTTCTCTAACCTTTGGTATCAGGTTTGCAGGCTGTTCATGGAGTGATTGACATAATACACCCGCTTCTGAATGCCTTTGTCTTCTCGAACCAAGGCTCCACTCATAGTTGAATCCGATACGGCGAAGTACAGGTATAGCGTCTCTTTGAGGAAGGCTTTGACAGCAGGGTTGGTGCAGCCAAGTATTTTTTCAATCCTTGGAAGGTTGTCTCGCATTCCTCGTTCCAGCGAAAGTTGGCCCCATTCTTCTTCAAGGCTTGAAAAAATGGCCTGCATTTTTTCGTGGATCAGCTGATGAATCGATTGAGGGCTGCAAGACGTCTATTCAGCATTTAGACTTCCTTCACACAAGTGGGTGACTTCATGTTTAAGATTGCAGATATCTAGTCGGGGTCAGCTTCGATGCCCCGTTGAGTGCCAGATATCCCAAAAACTTTTCAGAGGCCGCCTCGAATGTGCACTTCTCGGGGTTTAGCTTCACCTTGTATTGCCTAAGGAGATCAAAGGCTTTGACTACGTGTTAGAGGTGATTCATGAGTTGTACTATCTTTACCAACATATCATTAACATATACTTCGATGGTGCCCCCGATCAAATCCTTGAAGACTTTGTTGACCATTCACTGGAAAGTGGCCCCAGCGTTCTTGAGTCCAAAATAAATTATCTTGTAGTAGTAGATTCTCCAACTGGTAGTGAAGGCGATTTTGTCTCGTCTGATAGGTGCATTTTTGTTTGATTGTAGCCGAAATAAGCGTACATGAAGCTGAGGAGCTCGTGGCCTATCGTCACCTCTACTAGTTGGACAATCCTCAGGGGGGATAATTGTCTTTCGGGCAAGTTTCATTGAGATTAGTAAAGTCGATGTGGACTCTCCATTTTCCATCCTTTTTCTTCATGAGGACGGGATTACAGAGCCAGTTGGGGTGGAACGTCAATTGTATGAAGCCAGCTTGAAGTAGGCGATCAATTTCATCGTTGATGGCATGACTCCTTTCTTTTTTTATTCTTATTGGCTTCTACTTCACTGGCTTGGCATCCGTTTTGATGGAAAGCTTTATGTCAGATGACCTCGGGATCAATTCCCTACATGTTGGTGGTGGGACTACATGAAACATCTAAATTCTCTGACAAGAATTGTTTGAACAATGTCTTCTCATGCGGGTGCAGGTTAGAGCCGATTCAGAGTGTCTGTTCTAGGTGATATGGGTCCACACTGAATGTTTCAGGCTCCTTCTCAGTCCTGCAATTGGGATTCTCTGACTCATTGGGTGAATCGGGATCTCAACTTTTTCCAACTACGATTGTTATTGATCAGCAATCCTCTTCTACTTCTTATCCATAGGGGATTCTTCATAAGAGCATGCTCGGGAGGTCCTTTGCACCCAGCCTGACTTCTTTCTGGCTACCGCAGCGACCGTCCTAGCCATCACTTGGTCACCGATAATGCTGATCATTCTAGACGGTATAGGGTACTTTAGCAGTTGATGATGGGTGGACAGGACTGCTCTGATCATGTGGATCCATGATCTCCCAAAGATGACATTGTATGGTGAGTGGACATCAAGGATACAAAAATATGTGACAACATTAAATGGATCTGCATGGACCGAGAACTTGACTGTGCTGGGGACAGGGGCCTCGCTCCTGTCGAATTCATAGAGGAGTGAATGGGTCTATGTGGATGATCAACTTTCGGGCCAGCTCGGGAGTGCCCTCCATTTTATGTAGAGCATGGTCATAAACGATGTTGAAACTACTCCCCCATCAACTAAGATCTTCGACACTTTGTAGCAACCAATATGTACGGGCATGACCAAAGCATCATTATGTAGGAAGTACATGAAATGGGAGTCTTTTTTCGAGAAAAGATTGGCCTGCAAGGAGATATGGGTAGGTGAGTCACCACTATTGAGTAGTTGTCTCTCCAGGCTTCATTGACGTAGAGGGTTCTCTCCTTGGTGATTCTGCCTTCTACTAGGGAGTTTCTGAAGACAACTTTTACCTCCTTATATTGGACGAGGGTGCTGCCCGCGCGTTTGTCTATGGTCTCTGGCTGCCTCTGCACTATAATCTTCGAGGGTAGTCCTGGGTTGAGGATGAACTCTTGGAGATATCCTTCGTTGACTAAATCCTACAGGTGTCGTCAGAGGGTTCAAAAATCCACCGTGAGGTGGCCCCTCCCTTCTTGGAAGGCATAGTAGTCATTGGACTCAGGTCCCCTCCGGTTCAATGAAAGCGGTCTGGTTAGGCGCCTGACCCAAGGTTGGTCTGTGATTGTGTTGAAAATATGATCAATGGGTACCTTAAATGGAACATGGTTGGACTCTGCTTCACTCCCCTTGCTGGGTTTGGTAGCGCACCTGGCAGGCTTATGTACAGCGAAGGAATTATGGCTTGGGATCTTTCTCAGGGGGAACTGTGGCTTGGGCTTTTCGACCTCGGGACCTTGTCTCGGGGGATGACCAGAGGCAGCCTGGGTCACCTCTTCAATCTGTATGTACTTCTACACCTGGACAAGCATATTCCACATCTTGGTGAGATCATTCTTACTAGATATTTATAGAATGGGTTAGTGACCTGCAGCCAAGCTGATGAAGGCGGCAACGACTACGTCCTCATTACAATTGTATACTAAGGCCATCTAGCTCTGAAAGAAATTGACGTTGTTTTTTAGGCTCTCCCCGAATTTCATCTTGACCGTAAGGAGATGGTTGCTACTCCACTGGAATTTTCTCTGAGAGTTAAACTGGTTGTAAAATATGTCAGTCACATCATGGAAGCTCTAGAGCGAATTCTTCGGGAGCAAGTAAAACCAATGGTAGCCGGATCCCTTGAGGCTGGACGGGAACGCTCAATAGAGATGAAGGTCGTCGTGAGCATAGATATCCATTTTGTCATGGTACTGACGAAGATGTAGGAGCGTGTCAGAGTTTCCTGAATAGTGGTCGAATGTCGGCATCATGAACTTTTCTTGGAAGTTAAGCTTGGTGATTTCCCCCGACAGTGGTGAGTCAGAGGGCCTCAAGCCGTTGTACTCCATCCCTTTCGAAAACTACTGGCTCATTTGGTTGAGCCGCTTCTGAACTAGATCCGCGATGTCCTTTATGCAAGGGAACTTCGAGGTTCAGGGACGCCCTGAGTCCCCAGAATTCGCAGCATCATTGTAGGTCTCTGATCAGTTGTGCCTTGAGCTTCCGGTGGAGTGCTCGGATTCCCGAGTGCGCATTGGTGATGAGGGAATCTGTGCATTTCCTTCTACAGTAGGAGAAGATTGTGACTTCCATAGTAACTCGACCTGTTTGCGTGTCTGGACACGGATCTCTACATCTTTTTCATGATTAGTCGACTCGCGAAGTCGGATCATCTCTGTTTGCTATCCTCCATCCGCTTTCGCAGGGTGGAAAGCATCATCAATTTTTTACAAAGTAAATAATATAGTTGTTATTATTCATAATTTAATCTAGGTTTATCGGAATCCCACTCACCTTCAAGTTGAGCATTCTATAAGGGATTTGTACCTAGCACCATGATCGGTCACTAATATTGCACATTCATTATCATATTCTCATACTTATTATAGAATAAACTCTGCTTTTTCCTAATTATTGTTTTATTTATTTGCAGGCCCATTCCTAAAGAAGAGGGAAGAGAAACAAGCCCAAAAGCCCATCAAATTTGATTTAAATCAGAATTAATTCGAAGTCAGTAAATCAGGGCAGATCCGGTCGGTTCAGATCGGTTGAAAATCAATTAAAAACATATCTCTTCAAATCAATCAGTTAAAACCAACGATCAAAGGCCTTTCATCAAATTCTGGAGCTAAAATGAGAAATCTAGCTGAAGATAAAGCCAGAAAGCGAAACCAGGAGGCACCACTCCCCGGCTATGGCAGGCCGCGAAAACGCGACAATAGTCGCGTTTTCACGGCATTGTTGCTTCAGTTGGGGGAGCGTTTGTTCCCCTATTTTCTCACGCCTCTCTCCTCTAGGTTTTGCCTATAAAATGCAGGTTTTTCACTATAAATGGGAGCGACCATGCAGAGATAGAATTTAGTCCACTTTTTCATTCTTTGTAGTGTAAGTTTTATTTTTCTTTTCATGTAATTTTCAGTTTTAATTTATGTAAATCAGAGGAGATCAGAGTTTCATAGGAGAATGAGAACAAAGCTTGTGCTGAGAGTGACACCGGTGTAAGATTTTCTTCTTTTCTCTTATTGTTATAAAATCGAATCTGTAGTTTCCCTTTTGTATGTACGTTGTTTTTGTTCTTCTTCTTCTTCTTCTCTACTTTTATTCTACTGGTACCAATTGCTATCCAAGTGAGTCTTAAAGCATCGAAAGAGCCTTGCCTTTGCGAGTGCCACCGATAGCTCATGACGATGGATTTTAAGTTTCATTCTGTATCACTTCATCTTGCAACGTCTTGATGATATAATGTGGAGGAGACGGGAATCAACTCTTATGGGCTATATGATTGAGATTTTTCCTGCACACAAAATATAGAATTTTAGATTTAGAAATAAAGATGTGCAAGGTGCTCAATTCTATCCGCTGTAACAATGGCTATGCGGGTCGTGATCCATAGGGAGGGACTAGCGATGGAAGCTTGTTAAGTAAGTTCTCTAAAAATTTCTTCTTTTAGTTATTAAAAGGAAAATAAGAAAATAGTAGTTAAAGTTAGGTTAGGAAGAAAGCGGTAGATTAAGAAGATGGAGAAATAGAAGCGATATTTACAATGAGTTGGGAAAGAAAAAGTTGGAAGATGAAGTGTTGGTGATTTAATCTAAAAATAAAAGAAAAGAAAGAAAATTAAAGAAATACTTACCTTAGTTTGGTTGATGACTTACCTGGAACCCTTGCATGTTCTACCTTGCTTTGGAGGCGTTCAACGCATAAGTCATAGGATCGAGCTCAGTCCCCGTTCGCATTATATCATCAAGCTGGGCAAGAATGAAGTGATACGGATCTTGAGGAGGAGAACATCTCCATGAAGTATCGTTGGCACTCACAAAGACCTTGTTATACTTGTGATTCGGAATTCACTTGCAGTCTCATCAAAAATCAACAGACATAAAGTAGAAAAGGAAAAGAAAAAGAAAAGGAAAGTAAAGCTATGAACATAAGAAAAAGTTTACCTTTATTGCTTGAAACAATGGAAGACGAGAGGAGGGTACATCGGTGTCACTCTCAACATACGCCTCTCTCTCTCTCTCTTATTTACATAAAAAAAATAAGAATTACAAAAAAGAAAAATAAAAACCAAACTACAAACTAGCCTAAAAACCCTAGATTTTGCTCTGTACTTCACTGCATGCCCTTCTCTGTTGCTCTGCAGGGGTATTTATAGGAGCTGGAAGAAGTAGAGTCCCAGTACGATTCCTCCACGAAAACAGTTGCCCGGACTCATCCATATTGCCGCGGAAACGCGGCTTGCGCCGCGTTTCTGCGGCCAAGTCGTGTATGCTGGCCACGCGCTTTCACGCGTGGCCTCCTCTGGTCCGTCCATCTGGGTTTATCCTTGTAGAAGTTGTATCCTGACTCTTTATTTTGAGATTTCGGGATAACTTGGGAAGCAAGTTACCCTAAATCCAAATCTTTCAATATCTTTTAACAACGAATTTGTTATCTTTGCACTCTCCTTCTTTGGCTTTTATCCTCATCCTACAAGCATTTAGGGTTGAATAGAAGTCTATCCTTCCCTCTTCTTTAGTATTTGCAACTATTGCCCTTAGTAATTGCAACTTTGACATTTGATAATTGCAACTTTTGCATTAGGCTTGAACATGGGCTTTTGGGCTTCTTTTAAGGCTTTATTCCTTTATTTTATTACTCAAGGCCTGCACACAATAAATAATAAAATATTACTAATAGTGCATGATTATATGAATAAATATGAAAATGTGATAGTAAATGTAATGACAATTATGCATTTTTTACTACCTATCACACCCCCACACTTATCTTTTTGCTCGTCCTCGAGTAAAAATCAAAAAGAAAAAGAAAAACTAACTAGCTAACTCACTTTCGTAGGAATCACGGTTGCACTTAGCACGTGCAACAAGCCGTTAAACACCTAGGTTACCCTAGAGGACGAGTGTTGTCTCGTGAGGGTTTTCAGCGGATTACACCCATAAAATCCATAAAAAGGAAAATACTTGAAATACGTTTGAAGAGACTAAGTAATCTATAAGTTTTTAGGATCCTCATTTTTATTCATTCTTAACTTAGTCATTATATAGTAAATTGTTTTCCTTCTTAGGTAAGGGTCAAAATTGAATTTTGTATAGTCTTTTTCATTACCCTAAGTCATATGCATCCTTGTGAATTTTTACTAGGAATTCCTTAACTTGGACTCTCATGCCTCTTTATTATTACTATTATTTCTTTTTCTTTTTTTCTTTTTTTAAATATGTATAACTCATCTAATTTTCTTTCGTGTAAGTATCAAGGCTTCTTGAGGCCCTCATACCTAACTAATTGACTATTAGATGTGTTAGTACATATATAAATTATTTTTCTTAGTTTTCTTAGGCTTTCTAATCCACCCATATAGCGAACTTAAAGTTGGTGGCTCCCAAACCGGTCGGTTTTAGGGCACCGGGTGAGAAAACACCCCACGGACTTAAGGATTCGAGTGAACTAGGCCACAAAATTAAGGACTTTATTTATAAAATCACCTTTAGGCGTGAATACTTATGCTTCTTGAGGCACATGTATCCAGCTTAATCGGTGAAATATTTTTTTTTTAGTATTATTTATTATAGGGCACAAGAGTCTTTGTCTTTGAATCCTAGATATGTAAATGTATTAGGTATGCATATTTCATTAAGGTAAAAATTAAGACTAATTACTTATTCAATTTTCCTCCTATACCTAAAAATTCAACAATTTATTTATTTTGACCAAGTTTTGAGAAATTCTAATCATGATTTTCCTAATTCTTAAGACTAACTTAGATTTCTTTCAAAAGATAAGTCAAAATATTGTCCCTTTTTCAATTTTTTTTTTTGAATTTTGTTAGTTTCTACCTATGTTAGTATGTTAGTAAAGCCTCCCCCACACTTATCTCATGCATTGTCCTCAATGTATGAATGAATGCATGTATGCATGAAAAAGAAGAAAGGGAAGGCAGATGTTACCTCAAGGTGGTGGTTCTGGTGGTGGTCTAATTGGGCCAAGCGTTGCTACCTAATCAAGATAATGTGGTATTCGGAGGAACCCACCAGAAATTTCTCTTGTATAACCCACTTAAATGTATGTATGATCATTTTTAACAATTCCACCCCATCGAATTTCCGAATTTCATAATTACTTTCAGAGTCAATTGTGTCAACCGCCTTGTCCCAAAATGGAGTGTGAAAAGATGGAATGATTGACTTGGACGTCAGAAGTACGGGAACTAATACCGACTCAGGAAATGGTTCAGGAGTCGGGCTAGGTTCAAGAAGTGGGTCCAAATCAAGAAGTTGAAACTCAAGTCCACAATCATTTTCCAACAATGGAATGTGACTCAATATTGGTGATTCAAGTTCAGGAATGATAGGTGTGGGAATCAAAACTACCTCTAAAAGATTCCCTAAGTCAGGTAACAAAACAGGAGTCAATATTGATTCGGGAATTTGAACTTGATCACAGATTTGAGAATCTAGGTCACATATCTTATTAGGTTCAATCTCATAAAAATGGGAACTTGCCAATTTATCCATGGGACTTTCAAAATTATAAAATTGGTCAAGTTCAATATGATCATCAAAAATGGGTGGTTCAATTTCATGATGAATTGGCACAGGATCCAATGTTGACTCAGGGAAAAGATTGAAATCAGGTGGAGACACCGGACTCATTATTGAATCAAGAGTAAAATGAATCACCAAGTTGAGGTTCAGGATCATATTCATGCTCAAGTTCTATTTCAGGAAAGGAATAACTTGCCAAACTATCAATATCATTTTCATAAATTAGAGTTTGGGCAAGTTCAAATGATTGTACTGAATTAGAATCTTGTTGTCCAAAGCAACGTGACTCTTCGGCTCTAACAGAGTGGTCAGCGATATCAGAAATGGCCGAACGGTGAGAACGTAAAGATTGAACCATCATATCTATTTCATGATCACGAGCTAATCTAGCCTGAGTCATGGCTTCAAGCATCTTTTCATAGTCGATTGGTGCATCATTTTGGTGTGATTGGACTTGAAAAGAGGAAGTGTTGTTGGGACAATTGTGATGAAATCATGAGTCGGTTAGATTCTGTGATTGTTGCTTGGACTCACGCATCATCATGTCTAAGATTGATGGTGATTGTTTCTTGGACTCATGCATACTCATCATTTCTAAGATAGATGGTTTTCTATTCTGAATTGGTAGATCTGAGTATGAATCTTGGAAAGATTGTGGACAAGGTGGATACGGAGGACAAGTTCGTTGAAAATTGGACCGGGGGAGGTGAATCCCCATGGACTCTGTGAAGAGTTGAAAGTGTTGTGAAAATTATGGTCATAAGATGGGGGGCATGGGTTATATTCATTTGGATAAGACCATTCCGGCACACTAGGTTGGTCAAAGTTATGATATGCCGGGTTGGTAATATCCGAAAAAGAGGTTGGTGTGTAATATGGATTAAAATTGGAAATTTTGTGGTTATATGCCATATCACACAAACACAAACAAAGAAAAAGAAAACAAACAAATAAGCAAACAAAAAAGAAAAAATTCTAACCTAAGTTAGGGTAGACCTATGACCTAGACGACTCCTAACTGGTTAGACTGTCCACAGGAGGTAGGGTGCAGACTTTGACCACAAGTTAATCAGCCAGGTCAGGGCAAGATTGGTGGGAGGTTTTCCGTCAAAGACGTTCCTTAATTAAATAACCACCAATCTTCGGGCTTTCGGCCCTCAATCCCCTTCCTAGACACTGATTTGGCAGGAGTCAATTTCTAACACCGTTCCCCCTTAGGATAATCTCCTAATTGAGTCCGAGATGTCCCTAGGGCCAACGTCTACTTATTTTAGTTAGGCTTGGGTTAGTGAGTGAGGAGATTATTTGTGGGCCAAGGAAGGGTGATGAAATCCCCACCTTATCTTATTTATAGGACAAGCCCTTAAGTCAATTTAGTGCATGTGTAAAGCAATAGACAAATATTCACTCAAAGCAGAAAATCAGCCAAGGGTGCTTCCTAGTCTATATGCAATGCGAATGTACCTTGTCTCCTGCACTCTTCAATAGAAATTAAAAAAAATTAAATAGACACGTGCCTATATGCAAGAGTCTAATTTTTTTTTATTTTTTCAACAAATGGGTTACTGTTAATTAATTAGCAGTGTGCAGGGTGATCACAGAGAAACTTTAACAGAGCAGTAAACAAATCTTTCAATTTGCAGTAACCTGCAGAAACCTTAGTGAGTAGTTCACTACTCAGGCCGCGGAAACGCGGCTATTGCCGCGTTTACGCGGCACTATAGTAGGCTCTGATGCTCTGCCTTCGAGGGCAGAGGCACAGAGTTGCTATATGTCCTTACTGCTGTTATTTTTCCTGTTCTCTGAACCTGCAAACAGAAAGAATAAAAGAATTAGTTAATTTTTTTTATTTTTCTAAGAGAATACTTACCGTCCCTCCCCGGCAACGGCGCCAAAATTTTGAATGAGATTTTTTCTGCACACAAAATATAGAATTTAGATTTAGAAATAGAGATGTGCAAGGTGCTCAATTCTATCCGCTGTAGCAATGGTTATGCGGGTCGTGATCCACAGGGAGGGACTAACGATGGAAGCTTGTTAAGTAAGTTCTCTAAAAATTTCTTCTTTTAGTTATTAAAAGGAAAATAAGAAAATAGTAGTTAAAGTTAGGTTAGGAAGAAAGCGGTAGATTAAGAAGATGGAGAAATAGAAGCGATATTTACAATGAGTTGGGAAAGAAAAAGTTGGAAGATGAAGTGTTGGTGATTTAATCTAAAAATAAAAGAAAAGAAAGAAAATTAAAGAAATACTTACCTTAGTTTGGTTGATGACTTACCTGGAACCCTTGCATGTTCTACCTTGCTTTGGAGGCGTTCAACGCATAAGTCATAAGATCAAGCTCAGTCCCCGTTCGCATTATATCATCAAGCTGGGCAAGAATGAAGTGATACGGATCTTGAGGAGGAGAACATCTCCATGAAGTATCGTTGGCACTCACAAAGACCTTGTTATACTTGTGATTCAGAATTCACTTGCAGTCTCATCAAAAATCAACAGACATAAAGTAGAAAAGGAAAAGAAAAAGAAAAGGAAAGTAAAGCAATGAACATAATAAAAATATTTACCTTTATTGCTTGAAACAATGGAAGACGAGAGGAGGGTACGTCGGTGTCACTCTCAACATAGGCCTCTCTCTCTTATTTACATAAAAAAAATAAGAATTACAAAAAAGAAAAATAAAAACCTAACTACAAACCAGCCTAAAAAACCCTAGATTTTGCTCTGTACTTCGCTGCACGCCCTTCTCTGTTGCTCTGCAGGGGTATTTATAGGAGCTGGAAGAAGTAGAGTCCCAGTACGATTCCTCCACGAAAACAGTTGCCCGGACTCATCCATATTGCCGCGGAAACGCGGCTTGGGCCGCGTTTTCGCGGCCAAGTCGTGTCTGCTGGCCACGCGCTTTCGCGCGTGGCCTCCTTTGGTCCGTCCATCTGGGTTTATCCTTGTAGAAGTTGTATCCTGACTCTTTATTTTGAGATTTCGGGATAACTTGGGAAGCAAGTTACCCTAAATCCAAATCTTCCAATATCTTTTAACAACGAATTTGTTATCTTTGCACTCTCCTTCTTTGGCTTTTATCCTCATCCTGCAAGCATTTAGGGTTGAATAGAAGTCTATCCTTCCCTCTTCTTTTAGTATTTGCAACTATTGCCCTTAGTAATTGCAACTTTGACATTTGATAATTGCAACTTTTGCATGGGCTTGAACATGGGCTTTTGGGCTTCTTTTAAGGCTTTATTCCTTTATTTTTATTACTCAAAAGCCTGCACACAACAAATAATAAAATATTAGTAATAGTGCATGATTATATGAAAAAATATGAAAATGTGATAGTAAATGTGATGACAATTATGTATTTTTTACTACCTATCACTATACGTTGACCGCCTCAGTTCAAGGTAACTTCATTGCAAAAGATTCAAGGTAAGCATTTGGCCAAAGGAGGTAAGTAACTTTTAAATTCTTTTCTTTTAATTCTTTAGTTTAGAACACCACAATCTATCACTTCTTTTATCACTCATTTTCTATTTTTTTGTACATATCATTTCTAGTTTCTCCATCTTTTTAATCTACCATCTTCTTCCTAATTCAACTTTAACTTAATTTTTCCTTTTCTTTTAAAGAACTAAAGAAGAACTTTAACATACTTTGTAGCCTAAAAGAGAACTTACTAAAAAGCTTCTATCGCTAGTCCCTCTTTGTGGATCACGACCCGCATAGCCACTTGCTATTGCGGTAGTATTGAGTCTTGCACATCTCTATTTTAAAGTTCTGAAATTCTGTAATTTATGTGCAGGTAGAACCTCAATCAAATTTTGGCGTCGTTGCCTGGGAGGGACGGTAAGTAATTCTCATTAAAGTTATATTTTTGGTTCACCTTCTTCTTTGTTTTTGGTGTACAATTTAACAACAAGGAATTTTTGCTTGCAGTGGACATATAAGTGGCCTTGGACTCTGCTCAAGAAAGCAGAGCCAAGAGCCCACAGATTTGCTACATCCTATGGCAATCTGAGTGAACTACTAACCTGTATTTTCTGCAGGTTAGCTGAATTGTAAAGTTTAATATCTATAACTATTTATTTCCTTATTTGACTCACTGTATATACATTTCTAACACAACAGTAAAATGATGTTTGTTAAATGCTAAAAACGGTTTAGACTTTCATTTAGGCACGTGTCTAATTCGTTTACATTTTACATTACTGTTGAAGAGTGCTGGAGCAAAGATACGTGTGCATAGCATCAGTATAAGAACACTTTGAATTGTTTACATTGCTTAAGTGTTGCTTTTCTTGTACAGTGCACTAAATTGATTTAAGCGCTTGTCCTATAAACAAGATAAAGTGGGGAAGTCATTACCCTCCTTAGCCCACAAACAATCTCCTCACTCACTAACCCAAGCCTAACTAAAAACTGAGTAGACGTTGGCCCTAGGGACATCTCGGACTCAAATATGAGACTGACCTAAAGGGGAAGTTGATTTGAATCTGACTCGCCAAATCGGTAACCAAGGTTGGGGATTGAGGGGGCGAAACCCCGAAGGCTGGTCGTTTGACTTAATTAGGCTCGTCGCTTCTGCGCGAATACCTCCGAAAAATTTTGCCCCTACCTGACTAATTAACTTGTGATCAGATTCAACAATATACCCCCAGTGGACAGTCTAACTAGTTAGGAGTCGTCTAGGTCTAAGGTTTACCCTAACTTAGGTAAAATTTTTTCTTTTTATTTGTTTGCTTATTGTTTATTTTTCTTTGTTTGTGTTTAACATTTATTGTGTGATATGGCTTATAACAATAATTTTTTCAATTTTAATGGTAATCCATATTACACCCCAACCTCTTTTTCGGATATTACCAACCCGGCATATCATAACTTTAACCAACCTAGTGTGCCGGATTGGTCTTATTCGAATCAATATAACCCATTCCCCAATCTCATAAGTGTTGGCCAGAGGCCTTCCACTCTAGTTTTGATGATGATTAACTCATGTAGTTATGTTTACTAATAATCTTGTGATATTTAGTTTCAGATATTTAGCTAAGATATTAGTAAGTGATTAGCTTCAACAAAGGTTTTGGAGCTTTCACATGGTGATTCAAGAGCCCGAGCGTAAAGTTCATATCTAGCACTCGTTAGAGTCAAGCATGGTGGATCACGGTTTGGATCGAGTCGACTTGGAGACAGCGCTCTACAAGAAGACCTCGGTACATAGTTTAGTTTTTGTTTTAGATCCATTTGTAAAGATTAGATAGTGTGGTATGCTCAAGTTCACAACACACACACTTGTTAAGTTTCATGTTTTGGTTTCAGTTTTTAGTTTAACCGATCTTGGTTTTTATGAATAGATAGTATCAATACAAGTTTACATGGTTTAATGTATATTAGATTTGTTCTATATACATGTATGCTTCAACTATTTAAACAAACTTAGATTGAAAAGTCTATCTCATGAGTTTTGAGTTTTTGGATTTAGACAAAACCTATTTTCGGATTTAATGTCAAAAACATTAATATATATATCTTTCGTGTATATTGGATCATATCCATATACAATATACTTAAATGTGTTTCAAATATCATGTTTTGTATTTATACAAGTTTATAGAAAAACTGTATTTTCCTTTAGAAGTTTGGTTTCTAGAAAATACCGTTTTGGTTTTTGGCAAAATTTTCAAGGCATAAAAATGGTTCAAATAGTTTGAAATATGTGTTGAATCTTTTCACACATGTTTGAATATCAAAGATTATATAAGAACTTATTTGTGGATTTTAGAGTTTTATGGGATTTTATTTAAGTTAAAAACCCTAAGTTTTCTGTCTCAAAAATGTCAGACTGGCTGACTGCCGGTCGACCGGGCTGGTCGACCAACATGCACAGAACGTGCACGCAGCCAAGCTGGGGAGGCCGGTCGACCGTCCCGGTCGACCGCCAGAGAGCTCTGCTCTCTGGAAAGCCTCCGGTCGATCGGGCGGTCGACCGGGCAGAGAGCACTACTCTCTGTTCCAGACTCGGTCGACCGAGCGGTCGACCGGCCAGAGAGCCGTTGCTCTCTGGATCTGACTCGGTCGACCGGGCGGTCGACCGCTGGGTGATTAGTCTCTAATTTTGCATAATTTTCATCACATTCTCATATTTATTTCATGTAAAATTTTGCTAATAAAACCTTGCTTGCTTGATCATAGGTCCATGGTGTGCAAATGAAGAAGAAGACCTAAATCACCATTTAATTAGTGATTAAAATCCTACCAAGTAGCCATTGACTTTAGGGTGAAGATTTGTCAGCCCAGGGTATCAAATCGCAAATCCAGAAGATCAAGACATCAGAAGACAGTCTGGGCGACACGCTGCCTGAAGCCAGGCGCGCGCCGCCCTGGCAGGGCCGCGGAAACGCATCCTAGGCCGCGTTTCTGCGGCCCTTTGGGCTCGCGCCTGCGCTTTGGGCCACGTGCCGTTCACGTGGCCCCCTTCCCCTGGTGCCTATAAATACCCCCAGGGGTCTTCAGTTTGAGCAGATCCAGAGAATAGTGTTGTAATTTGTATTCTGTTTCTAGGAATTGTAGTTGCTTTAGTTTGCTTCTTCTAGTTTTAGTTTTAGCCATTAGAGTGAAAGAGAGAGAGTGTGTAAGTGTTGTATTTGAAGGGTGACAAGCTAATACAAGTACTACTTCTCTTCCTTCTTTCCATTTACTTGTCATTGCCATTTACTTTACTTGTTGTAGTGTAACTTCCTTCTCTTCACTTCTTTTCTTTTACTTTGTTGTAGTGTAACTTCCTCTCTCCACTTCTTTTCCTTTGTTGTTTCTTTTACTTTTATGGCTAACTAACTTTTCATTAGCATGGCTAACTAACTACTAACCCACTAATTTCTAACACTTGATTGATAACCCACATGAGTCAATGTGTCAAACAAGCCTGTGCAAAAAAGAGTTATGGCATCTTAAGACGAGGGTTCTAACTCTAATTTACCTACAAGTATTTACTTCTTATACTTCATACTTAATGAGTTTTTGATGATCTAGGGTTGTGCACTTTACTTGTTATTGTAAGTTAGAGACTTTTCCTTTTAACTTGCCGATACCATTAGTGCACTCGTGTCTTCCTTATTCTCGCCTTCTATGGATCTTGATAAGGGAATGTCCGAGTTTTTGTCATGTAAGCTAAGTTTTAGGATGAACTTTCACTCGATTTCCACGTGAATAGTTCCAATGCAAAAGGATTGTGTTCGCCTATGATCCATCGTGAGGCTATCTTCCAAAAGTTAGAAATTAGTGGGAGCACTTAGTAGAAAGTTAGCCATGCATTTTATAACTAAGAAAAAAATTCACTTTTACAAACCACAAAATATTTTCCAACAATTCTTAAAAACAACTTGTTTCACTTTTCAATTCTTTATTTGGAAACAAGAACTTTCTTTCTTCTTGAACTTTGAAGCCGCATCAAGCTTCCATCGCTCTCCCTCCTTGTGGATATGACCCGTATAGCCACTTCGCTACTATGAAAGAATCGCAAAAGCAGTAACATCAACCCACACTTCCTTCTTTTATTTTAGTGCTTGCTTTTTGCCGATCAAATTTGGCGCCATTGCCGGGGAGGGGACGGCTTATTGTTCACTACTAAAGATTGTTCTTTTTGTGTGTAGGAGAAGTACCAAGGAGCTCACTATCACGGGAAGCGAAAGAGGTGGCCAAGGACATTGCGCGAGGATTCATTTGCCCTCGGAAAAATTTGTGTAAAAGCGAGTTTTCCGATTGAAGTACTAACAAACTCGTTTGCAGGGTTACCGAAAGCCGCTAAAAATTGCTTTCTAAATTTTTAGTTTCCTTGGATGCTTCACCTTTATGCAGTATAATAAATTCAACAGAAATTCACTTGTTGCTTAATTGAATTTGGATTAGACTTTTGCATTTAGGGCACGTGTCTATTTCAATTCATTTCAATTCTGTTGAAGAGTGCTGGGGAGAAAAGTACGTGTGCATTCATATAGAATAGGACCAACATTTTGAAGTGATTTACCTCTTTGAATGTTAACTTGTTGTGAATAAACTGCACACTTGCACAATTGACATTAAGGGCAAAACCCAAATAAATAAGATAAGGTGGGGATTTCATCACCCTTCCTTAGCCCAAAAACCATCTCCAAGTGCACTGACACTTTCCCAAGACTTAACTAAAAATCAATAGACATTGGCCCTAGGGACATATCGGACTCACGAAGAGATTAACTGAGGTTGAAAATTGCAAGAACTATACTCCTATAAAATCGGTGTCTAAGGAAAGTGGATTGAGAGGTAAAGCCTCGAAAGCTCCGTAGTTTGGCGTAATTAGGCCCGTGGCTCGCCCGAATGCCTCCCCCGAGCTTTGCCTTTCCTAGCCGATTAGCTTGTAGTCAAGTTCCTGCAACAACCTTCCCCGGAGAATCGACCAGTTAGGAGTCGTCTAGGTCCAAGTACCTTAGACTAAGGCTTGTGGTTGTTCTTTCTTTTGTTTGTTTTTTGTTCTTTTCGATTTGTTTATTGTCTTCACGTTTTTTTGTGGTGTTATGCATGCAAGAGTGGGTGAGAGATCCTGTATCTTCCCGATTAACTAGAAACACTTCTCTACCCTTGCATCCAGAACTGGTGATGGTGTCACTTTAGGATAGATTTTACCCGATCAGAACTCATTGCCATCCTGTATAAAACTTCCTGAAGCAAACGACAATAATTTCGAGTTAAAGCCCCAATTTATTAACACTCTTCCCAATTTCATGGTTTAGAATCGGAGGACGCATACTTCTTTGTTAGAGAATTTGAAGAAGTATGCTCATGATGCGTATACCCCAGCTAGGAGACGATGCCGTTAGGTTACGTTTCATCCCTTTTCCCTAAATGACCTAGCTAAGAAATGGTTGTACTGCTTGGCAGCAGATTCAGTCACGACCTAGGATGATTTCGTCAAGGCCTTCTTGAAGAAATTCTACCCAATTCACAAAATTGCCCTCATTAGGAAGAACATCATGCAGTTTAGGCAAGAACCGAGCGAATCATTTTGGAGAAACTTGAGCGATTCAAAGATTTCCTAGCTCAGTGCCCTCATCATGGCGTGGAGAAATGGCGTCAGTGCCAGATTCTCTACGATGGTTTAGATTATCAGACTAAGACCCTATTAGAAACGATGTGTTAGGGAGGGTTCTTGCAGAAGGATGAGAATCAGGTTGGGATTTATTTGAGGATTTAGCGGAGGAAAAACCCTGCAATGGGAGCCAGCCTCGGAAAAACCTAAGAATTCACAATCTATAGCTTCAAGAGGAGGGCTCTATCTCTAGAATCATCTGTCGAGGCTAAGATGCTACCCTAATGAGGAGGATAGAGGCTCTAGAAACTAAAGAGCCTGCCAATATCAACTAAATTAACCCACCACCAATCACAATCCGGGTTGTTCGTACTGTCAGGCACCAAACCATGTCTTTGAAGAGTGCCCTATTTTTCACACCCAACAAGTGCCCCCGGAACACCTGAACGCGGCTTATTCACGGCCGCCACATAACCCCTACTCACAAACATACAATCCCGGCTGGAGAAATCGCCCCAATTTCTCCTGGGCCCAAAACAATCCTCCCAAGCCTAATTTTTCCAACATTTTCACCATCCTACTCCTCCACCAACTTTCCCAGTCAAGCCCCAGCTTCCTCCTCCCAAGGCTCACCAATGGAAAAGAAATCAATAAATGGAGGAGAGCATAGAGGCTTTCATAAAGTCCCAAGCTGCTTTCATGCAGAATCAGGGACAAACTCTGAACAATCATTCACAGACTATATCGAGATTAGAAATTCAGATGAGCCAGTTAGCTAGCTCCCTAAGTGAAAGACCAAAAGGTACTTTGCCTAGTCAGCCGCTAGTTAACCCAAAAACCTCCAATCAAGCATATGAAATTCAGGATCCATCGATAAACAGTGCAATGCTGTTCACACACAGCGATCTGAAAAGAAGGTAGACAACCAGGTCTACCAACAGAAAAGTCCAGTCCATCCTGATCCCACTCCAGCCTCCACCTCTGCTAGTTCCTCCCAATCCGCTCCACAAACATCTGACGAGGAAAAAGTTGCTGAACAAGTCATAAGCCTGTAGCACCCTTTCCTAATAGGCTTAGGAACAACAATAAGAATATGCACATGAAGAAAATGCTTGAGATGTTAACCAGGTCAAATTGAATGTGCCACTTCTTGACGCTATCCAACAAGTCCCGGCTTATGCCAAATTTCTTAAGGATATGTGTACGAAGAAGAGAAAGACCAATGTGCCCAAGAAAGTGTTCTTGGTAACCAATATAAGCGAAATTCTGTCTGGTCCCATTCCTGTGAAATACAAGGATCCCGGATGTCCCACATTTCCTGCACCATAGGACAGACCAAAATCAGTAGAGCACTTCTTGACCTGGGAGCAAGTATCAATTGCTACCTCTCTCAGTATACCAGCAACTTGGGTTGTGCGAGCTAAGCCTAACTCGAGTCACCATTCAGCTAGTGTTTGATTGAGATTTCCTGCACACAAAATGTAGTATTTTAGTTTTAAGAATAGGATGTGCAAGTTCTCAATTCTAATCCGCGGTAGCAGTGGCTATGCGGGTCGTGATCCTCGGGAAGGGACTAGCGATAGAAGCGTTTATAAGTTATCTCTAAAAATTATTTTTTTTTTTTATTTACAATGGTATATGATATTTACAATGAGAAGGTGAAGAATAAATGTGGGAGAGATGAAGATCTAAACTAAATTAAAAAGAAAGAAACTATAACACGTACAAACATCTTCTACCTTGCTTACCTTTGATCTGTTCGCAACGACTTACCTTGTCTTGGAAGGCGTGCAAGTATGGCGTATAGGATCGTCCACCTTCGCTACCTACACTATGAAAAGAAAAGACAATCTAAAGAAGGATTGTTCATCTCCATAAGCCATCAAGTGCTCTTCTTCGGCTAGGCAGTCTTGAAGCAATCAGATCTCATGGTTCACAAAATATTAGAGAGAAACAAATAACAGAAAACAAAGAACAGAGAAACAAGAATAAAACATGAAGAAATAAAACAAGAATAAAAAAGACAAACCTCGAGCAGATTTCATTAACAATAGAAGAAAAGTTGGCTTACACCTATGTCACCTCAGTACAAGCATGAACTCCTTCCTCCATGAAAGCTTCCTCCACTCTCAGTTTACAAAAAGGAAAAAAAAAAAATTTACAAAAGAGAAAAGAAAACCTAAACTAGAGAAAAGCCTAAAAACCCTAGCTTGGCTCTGTTTTCTGTGTGTCTCTGTGTTGCATCTGCAGGGGTATTTATAGGTGTTGGAAGATGTAGAGTCCTAGTACAAACTCTCCCAAAAAATCTTATCTCCAGACTTGTGGCACTTATCATCCATAGAAGTTCAAATCAAATCTGTCCTGCAATTTATATCCTGTTGATCGCGAAATTGGCTTATCTACGGACTGAATTGGAAAGTTTGATCAACATAAGAGTTGTAGGGCTTCAAGTCTTCTTTCTGGAGCATTTTGAATCATCGGATTTGCATATCTGTAGCAAAAGTTATGATCTGAATACTAAAACCTGTACAGTCTGAATCCGAATTCTTTGAATTTTTAACTTTGCACTCTCTTTGACTTTTATCCTCATGCAAGTGTTAGGGTTGAATAGAAGTCTATCCTTCCCTCTTCTTTGATATTTGCAACTATTGCCCTTGGGTAATTGCAATTTTGACATTTGATAATTGCAACTTTTGTATTGGCTTGAATATGGGCTTTGGGCTTCTTTTAAGGCTTATTCCTTTATTTTTATTTCTCAAGGCCTGCACACAATAAATAACAAAATATTAGTTAATTGTGCATGATTATATGAATAAATATGAAAATGTGATGGTAAATATAATGATAAAAATGCACTTTTCACTACCAATCACACCCCCACACTTATCTTTTTGCTCGTCCTCGAGTAAAAATCAAAAAAGAAAAAGAAAACCTAATCTAACTAACTCACTTTCGTAGGAATCACGGTTGCACTTAGCATGTGCAACAAGCCATTAAACCTCTAGGTTACCCTAGGGGACGAGTGTTGTCTCGTGAGGGTTTTCAGCGGATTACACCCACAAAAATCCATAAAAAGAAAATATTTGAATTATTATTGAAGAGACTAAGTAGTCTATAAGTTTAGGATCCTCATTTTTATTCATTCTTAGACTTAGTCTTTATAAAGTAAAATGTTTCATTTTAGGTAAGGGTCAAAATTGAACTTCTAATATAGTCTTTTTCGTTACCAAAAATCATATGCATCCTTGTAACTTGGCTAGGAATTCCTTAACTTGGACTCTCATGCCTCTTAATTTTTTTCTCTTCCTTTTTTTTAATTATTTTTAATATGTATAACTCATCTAATTTTCTTTCGTGTAAGCATCAAGGCTTCTTGAGGCCCTCATACCTAACTAATTGACTCTTAGATGTGTTAATACATATATAAGTAATTTTTCCTTAATTTCCTTAGGCTTCTAATCCACCCATGTAACGAACTTAAGTCGATGACTCCCAAACCGGTTGGCTTTAGGGCACCAGGTGAGAAAACACCACGCGGACTCAAATTCGAGTGAACTAGGCCCCAAAAATAAGGACTTTATTTTTATTTAGTCATCGCCTTTAGGCGTGAATACTTATGCTTCTTGAGGCACATGTATCCAGCTTAAATGGTGAAATTTTTTTTTTTTATAATTTTTTTATGAGGCACAAGGGTCTTTGTCTTAGAATCCTAGATATGCATTATGTATGCACATTTCATTAAGGTAAAATTAAGACTAACTACTTATTCAATTTCTCCTCGTATACTTAAAAATTCAACAATTATTATTTTGACCAAGTTTTTAGAAATCCTAATCATGATTTTCCTAATCCTTAAAACTAACTTAGATTTCTTCAAAAAAATAAGTCAAAATATTGTCCCTTTTATAATTTTTTTCAGATTTTTTTTTTTATTAGCAGATTTTTGTAGTTCTAACTATGTTAGTATGTTAGTAAAGCCCACCCCCACACTTATCTCATGCATTGTCCTCAATGTATGAATGAATGATATATGCATGAAAAAGAACAAGGGAAGGCAGAAAATTACCTTAGGGGGTGGTTCGGTGGTGGTCTAATTGGCCAAGCGTTGCTACCAATCAAGATAACGTGGTAGTTCACGGATCTATCTTATTTACCTCTTTTCTATTTACATATTACAGTCCCCAGTATGAATAGGATCATAGAAGATCCTCTCGTTAAACTTACTTCCTTTACATGACCAGTCCTGAAAAATCATCACAGAGGCATGGTCTATACCTATGTCCAACAAAAGAATGTGACTTGGTAGAATGGTTGACTTGGACTCAAGAATGATAGGTTCAGGAATGAATACCGACTCAGGAAAAAACTTAAATCAAGTAAGGGTCAGGAGTCGAGCTTGTTCAAGGAGTGTGTCCAAGTCAAGAAGTTGAAACTCAAGTCCACAATCATCTTCCCACAAGGGAATGTGACTCAATATTAGTGATTCAAGTTCAGGAATGATAGGTGTGGGAATCAAAACTGACTCTAAAATATTACCTAAGTCGGGTAACAAAACAGGAGTCAATAATGATTCGGGAATTTGAACTGATCATAGATTTGAGAATCTAGGTCACATATTTCATTAGGTTCAATCTCATAAAAATGAGAACTTGCCATTTGTCAATGGGACTTTCAAAAAGTATGAAATTGGTCAAGTTCAATATGATGATCATCAAAAAATGGGTGATTCAATTTCATTATCTATGGGTATAGGAATAAATGTTGGCTCAGAAAATTGGTCCAAATTGGGTAAGGATACCGGAGTAAACATAGATTCGAAAATGGAAACTGAATCGCAAAGTTGGGGATCGGGTTCACATTCACAATCTAATTCAATCTCATTGAAATTAAAACTAGCCAATTTGTCCAAGGATTGGGATTGATCAAGTTCATATTGATGTGATGAAATTGAATTTTGATCAAGGTCTTCTAGACAGAATGATTCTTGTTCCTATCAACTTGGTCAAGAATGTTGGAAAGTCTAGAAATTTGATCATTCATTATATCTTGCAACCGATCCACTTTTTCTTCTAACCCATCGAATAGATCAATGGTGGACTGAAACCTTGGTGATGTGGGAAGAGACGTATATGAAGAAATGGTTGAACATGTGGTTGACCATATGGCTCAGGGGTATTGAATCCCCATTGACTCTGTGAAAAGTATTGATGATTATTCCAATCTTGTCATTAGTATTGGGACTGGGGCATGTAATGATTCGGATAAGACCATCTGGCACACTAGGTTGGTCAAAGTTATGATATGCCGGGTTGGTAATATCCGAATAAGAGGTTGGTGTGTAATATGGATCCTCATTAAAATTGAAAAAATTGTTGTATAGGCTATCACAACAATCACAAACAAAACAAAAAGAAAACAAACAAAGAAGAAAAATTCTAACCTAGGTTAGGGTAGACCTAGACCTAGACGACTCCTAACTGGTTAGACTGTCCACGGGAGGTAGGGTGTAGACTTTGACCACAAGTTAATCAGCCAGGTCGGGGCAAGAGTGGTGGGAGGTTTTCGTCAAAGACGTTCCTTAATTAAATAACCACCACACTTCGGGCTTTCGGCCCTCAATACCCTTCTAGACACTGGATTTGGCAGGAGTTAACTTCCAACACCGTTCCCCTTAGGATAATCTCCTATTGAGTCCGAGTGTCCCTAGGGCCAACGTCTACTAATTTTTAAGTTAGGCTGGGTTAGTGAGTGCTGGGATATGATTTTTGGGCTAAGGAAGGGTGATGAAATCCCCACCTTATCTTGTTAATGGGTTATGCCCTTAAGATGAATTAGTGCAAGTGTACAAGATAAATAGATAAGATTCACTCAAAAGCAGAATAAACCAAGAGATGATTCCTATTCTACTGCAATGCGTACGTACCTTGCTTCTCCAGCACTCTTCAACAGTAAATAAAAATAATTGAAAAGACCGTGCCTATATGCAAACGTCTAATCAATCTTTATTTTTAACACCTATAATTTACTGTTGAATTATTAGCAATTTACAAGTATATCACAGAACAAATAAACAGAGCAGTAAACAGAATTTACAATTTGCAGCAACCTGCAAAAGATCAATCAGTAGTTCTCTACTGTTGCCGCGTTTTCGCGGCTCTGGCCGCGGATCCGCGGCAAAAACAGTAGGTTCTGTGCTCTGCCTTCGAGGGCAGAGACAAGAATAGCAATATGTCCACTGCTGCTGCTATGTTTCTGTTTCCTGTTCTCCAAACCTGCAAACAGAAAAGAATAAGAATTAGTTAAAAATTAAATTTTTGTTTTAGAGATTAACTTACGTCCCTCCCCGGCAACGGCGCCAATTTGTGACTGATTTTCCTGCACACAAAAATATAATATGTTAGTTTAAGAATAGATGTGCAAGTCTCAGTTCTAATCCGCGGTAGCAGAGCTATGCGGGTCGTGATCCTCAAGGAGGACTGCGATGGAAGCGTAAGCAAGTTATACTCTAAAGCTTTATTTTATTATTAGTAGTGGTATTACAATGGATGGTAATTACAATGGGTGGTAGAAAAGAATATGGAGATGATGTGGATTTAATCTACAAAAAAGAAAATAAAAGAAAAGGAAAGGAAACTTATCTCTTTAGTCTGCTTGCCGTTTGAACCGTGCGATGATTTACCTTTCTTGGAAGGCGTACAAGCACGGCTTATGAGATCGTCCGCCTTCTTAATCTACTATACGAAATGAAAAACAAGCTATGAAGACCTGTTCATCGCCATGGGCGTCAAGGTTCCTTCTTGGCTAGGTATTCTCGAAGCAGTGGATCTCATGGTGGGCAAGACATTAGAGAAAGAAACAATGTAGAAAAACAATGATAGACAAAGATAGGACACAATAAAACATAAAAAGAACAAAACAAGTTTGATTTTATTAAACAATGGAGGAAAATTACAACTTACACCGGCTGTCACCATTGGTACAAGAGGATCCCTCCTCATGAATGCAACATCTCCTCTCAGCTTTCACAAGAAAATAAAATTTACAAAGGTGGAAAATCTAACCTAAAAGAAAGAAGAAAAACCCTAAAAAATCCTAACTTTGCCCTTTGCTGGACGCTGGACGACTCTGTACGTTGCACTGCAGG
>JAVJIF010020468.1:0-64718 GCA_038442645.1 Agave tequilana | reverse complement strand
TGAACAACCTTGTCTTCTGTGGGTGGCTCACGCTGTTCAAAGCGGGTATCCCAAAGAGCATTTAAATGTTTGATCCAAGGATCTGTATCAGATTGGATCATTTCTTCATTTCCATCTTTCAGGTGGCTTGTCGAAACCATTTCACTGAAAGTTCCTTGAAGATGTGTGCCGACACTGACATCTGACTCCCAAGATGATGTGTCTGAAGAGTAATCGTTGCTCGATGATTCTTGAGAATCGGAGGCTGATGGGACCGGAGTTGATACATAGCCCAACCCCCTGCGCGTCCGATGATAATAATCGGGGGCCTTCCCTTTCGGCACAAAGGAGTGAGTAGCAGTAGTTCTTCTTCCTTTGCCGAAGTTCAACCCGGTCTGTTGGTTAGGTCATACCCCATGCACTTCATCATTTTGAGCGTTTTTGGTTCATAATGACTGAGCTGAGGGGATTCCTCCTCACTTTCTGATTCTTCGCGGGGCGTTAGTTCAGTCGTCATTCGCCCAAACAGGATTGGTTTTTGGCCTTTTCGTCTTGTCGGAACCATGAATATAGATTCCTGCGCATCACCATTATCCTGGTATGTCCCGAAAGATGATTTTACTGGTACATGCAATGATGTCAAAGCATCCATTGCCGACCAGATGTCATCGTCTACGTCGGTACTAGTATCCGATGGTATTGAATCGGATGCACACGCAGAGAAGTACTCAAAGTCTAAATTCTCATTAATATACCAGCCGCCTGCATCGTCGGTGGTATTATCAACATCGAGCTTATTAGTGCTCTTTACAAGTGGTTCCAACTTCCACAAGCACTCTTCTTGCTCGGTCTCAGTGTCAGCCTCATTACCAGAGTCTGGCACCTCCAGTTGCGGGTTTCATCCACCGGATCCTGATATAGGAGGGAGTCCGTGAAATAATTTTCGACCCCTTAAACGGATACCTTTCGGCAACCAATGTTTGCACCTTCCCACTCGCGTCAATGTATTTCATGACTTGTGAAGAGTGGAGGGAACGATGGAGTTGCGGTGAATCCATGGTCGTCCCAGCAGCAGATTGTAGGAAGTGTCGGCATCGATGACGTAGCACGTCACTTCCGACTTGAGGCTCCCAATCTGGCACTTGAGCTTGATTTTCCCATCGGACGGGTGCCATTGGCATTGAACCCGTAGATGGTCGTCTGTGTAGGGCTCAGACGGTGGTAGGGATGCCGAGGTGTTGCATGACTCGGCGAGGCATGATGCTCAATGCGGACCCTGGATCTACCTGAATGCGGTTCACCTCAGATGATCCGATAACCTGTGAAGTACAGGGTCGATCATGCTTCCCTTTGACCTGCATATCATCTGCCGTGAAGGTGATGCAGGGGGTATTCTGGGAGGTGTGGAGGCAATCCTCTACATCTTCTTCCTTCAGCACCTGGGTCATGAAGACCTCAGCATTTGCCAGAGCTTCTTGCAGAGCTTCCCTGGTCGACTTTGATAGTCTAAGAAGTTCATACAAGGTAATGCGTGCCGGTATATTGGCCAGCTGAGCCAGGACATCAAAGTGGTAGGTGCTGAAGACCCTTCCGCGATGCCTCTTTGAAGGCTCGAGAGAATCGAGTCTCCTTCTGCTTCTTCACAGGTGGCTTCGTGGAGGGCCTAGTCGGCCTGCGACCGGTTGTGGAGGGTTTGCCGCTACTTCGCCGTATTGCTTCAAGTAGGGCTGTGTCCTGAATGAGTCCCCGTCATTGGTTGGTTGGGCTCTGCGGCCAAGACTATTGTTTCCTCTTCTGAATCAGTCAGTGAGGGAACATCATCCTCTGCTTCTCGGGAGGAAGCACATACCACATGCAGGACGAAGCTTTTGCCTTGCCTTTGGACTTCCTGTTGGTTACAGTAGTCCACTGCTGGTTGTCCACTAGGTCGGGGTGGACCCACATAATTTCCCTTGAGGCGTAGGGACGGGTACCAAGCCCTTCTCTGCTGTGCTGGTGAGGGTCTGTGTTGACCACTCTTAATTCTCCCCTTGGAATAGGAGTTACCCCCGCAGGCGTTGGAGGTTGTCTCCCGAACTGGAGAACCGACGTCACATTAGCCGTGACCTTCTTCTGTTCTGGTCGAGCTTTAGCACCTCCGCGTCAATCAAAGCCTGAAGGATTGTCCTTGAAGACGTAGCAGCTTTGGTAGGGTGTCCCAACATCCTGTGGTACATGCAGTAGTTGGGATTGTCGGTCTTGCCGACTTCCTCCGGGCGCCTAATTTCAGGGAGCTTCAGTCGATTGCTCTTGTTGAGTAGCTTGAAGAGCGAATCGACATGTTCCTCCTTGAAGGAATACTGCTTGTTGGCGCGGGGTGGCTTGAAGAGCCACTCGCCTTGCCTGTTTGAGGTTTGGCGGGAGATTTGGTCTCTGTTGCCAAATTATCCTTCCGCTTTTTTGGAGGGATGTGTCTGGTGCCGGTGCACGCCTTGTCGACCTTTCCGGCCGCGGCTTACCTTCCTCCGCTCGGACGCGGGCGACAATCTCCTCAGCCTGTTCACCTTGTTGGACTAATTGTTTCCAGGTGCGGCTTTCATCAACTCCTATTTGAGTAAGGAGTGAGGTTTGGAGGTTGTGGCGGCATGTTTCCACCAGGGTGGCTGGGTCATACCGCTTGGACACCGGAGTGCTACGTTCCGAAATCTCTCCACGAAAGATTTGACGGACTCTCCCTTTCGCTGTCTCGTAGCTAACAGGGTGGGCATTGTGACCTCGGAGTCATCTTCGAAGAAGAAACGTGTTAAGAACAGCTTCTCCAAGTCGCCCCAGTTCTTGATAGAACCTTCCGGGAGTTTCATGAACCACTCAAAGGCCAACCCTTTCAGGGTGCCGATGAATAGTCGCGCCAGGATGGCGTCATTATCTACTACATCCCCGTTTGGGATTTGAAGTAGTAGATGTGCTGATTAGGGGACCCCTTCCCATCGAAGGCTTGGAGGGTTGGAGCCTTGAACTTAGGAGGGTACGGGACTAAATCCCACTCAGCTGGATAGGGCCGGACCACTCCAACTTCTTGGAGGTCTTTGCGACTGGCAAGGGCATTGAGGCGTTGCTCCAGTTGACTCATTCTTTTAGTATGAGCCTTTTCTGGGTCGTGCGACGAAGATTTGGACGAATTTGAAGTAGATCGTCGCGCCTCCTCAGAAGGTTCGGAAGATGAGCTTTCTCCCTTTCTCCCTTTGCCCTTTGACCTCCTAGGAGGAGATTTCCTCCTGTCTTCCAGCAGTTGTGCAATCGCCTGCTTGAGGGAGTCAATCGACGCCTGCTGAGAAATAATCATGTCCATTTGTGCTTTCTGGACCTGCTCTATACGTCTTGCCGTCTCCTCAGGAGTGCCTGTCATGTAGGCAGAGGTCTCCTTCTCGACGGAAGAGTTCGAAGCCCCTGATTCCACTACGGCGGAGTGGGAATCATTCGCTCTAATGCTGTGGGCTAAGGCATTATAGTCAATTGGGGGAATGGCCCCCGTCCGGGTGCGAGTGTGTCGATACACCCCTTCCGGTTCAGGGTCAGACTCGGACTCGTCTGAGCTGACTGCAAGTTGTTTTCCCTTGCTCCTGCTTGTCATGTTCGCAGTAAGCTCCGGGTATTCAATGTCAGAGAAGACTCTCCTTCTATGGGAGCGCCTTCTTTTGGCTGACGGGGGAATCGAGGTCAGTTGTCCAGCTAAGGACTGCTGGTGCACACTCGACCCGCAACGGCACTCCGCAAGCATGGAGATAAGCCGTTGGCAGCAGCAGCAAGATGAAGTGACTGGTGGGCACTTCTTTTCTTTGTCAGATAATCCCTCAAATCTATGGAAGAGGGATCAAAGAGACTAGCCTCACAACGTCGAAGACGGGAGGCATCCATGTGCTGTGCAGAATGGACGCAGACTTCAGGGACGCGGTTTCCGCGTCGTGACTGTGGAACCGCGTCTGGCGTCTCTGTTGAGATGAGACACGAGTATCGCGTTGCTGCCTGGTGCGTCCGGGCTGAGCCGCGTGAGAGAGAGTGGGCTGCAGGGCGCCTCGTCTCTGGGTGCGTGCTTCCTGCGTTTGACGAGACGCAAAAGTTTCGCTTTGGCGTTTGGTAAGCTGGTCTTCAGAGGACTCAACTTGAGAGTTGCGCGCTTGGGCCGCCAAACGCGGATTTCACGTACTGGACGTGACGCGGGCAAGGCGCGAGACTGTACGTTGCGTGCAGCTTCAGTTGGACAACCAACGGTTCCAACTTGCAGTTGACGCGCACGTCTCCTCTGTCGACGCTCAGCATTCCGGTTGCGTCGAGGAGGTGGAGAGAAACCAACAACATCCTGATGTTGAACATCAGGGAGTTTAACCACGCGGGTCTCCTGAGAGACGCTGACGCGGGTTTTCTGTGCGCCGGAGTTGGTCGCAACAGCAACTGTGCTTGGGATCGCGCGGGCCTTCTGAGAGGCGTTGACGCGTGAACTTTGCTGGGCACAGTGGGCAACAGCAGCGGCGCCCAAGAGAGCTTCAGGTCGGGCTTCAAGGCCATTCCCCGCCGAGACCCTGCGACAGACGCGGGTCTTTGGGCTCTTGGAGCCAGAAGAGAGAAACTCTTCATACTTCGCCTGGTCGAACTCCACAACAAGTGTCTCGACCATTTTCCCCTACGGAGGAGATCATCCTGTGCCACGGCTTGTTCGTCAGTGACAAACGTAGTCCCTAGTGGAGTCGCCATCTCTTGTTGGACGCGGAAGACTGTCGATGAGCGGACTGGAGCAACTTTTCCTTGAATCAGATGGAAAATTACAACAGGCTAATCTTCCGGTTACAAGGGAGGGAGAATATTGAATCTTGAATTCCCCTTTGTTTAGTGCTGGGTTCTTCGTGTGGCGGTGGAGAGTGAATCTTGTTCTCCGTTGACCAGATGACCGTCAATACCGTCGAGGGATCTTCTCCTTGGCAGGTAGAAGGAGTAACTCAGCCCCGTCTACCAAAACTCTAAAAGAGAAGGTAGGCGAAGAGCAACTTGTACGCAGCAAGCTGGCTTGAAGAGTCGAGCTCTCTCTCTCTGTCGATGATCTCTCCTTTTTTCCTTCTCCAAAAATCCTCCCCTCTTCAATAGTGACGGGACTATTTATAGGGTTTTTAGGGGGTGATCGTGCCCCCTAAAAGTGCTCCACGATGAGGGCCAACTTCCCCGCTACATGGGCGGTGGATGGCGCCATAATCGGGGTAGTTACAACCAAGGTGGGGGCACCTTGTTGCTGAGACGCGGGCGTTGAGCCGACGCGCCTTGATGCGGAGACGCGGGCGTTGAGCCGACGCGCCTTGATGCTGAGACGCGGGCGTTGAGCCAACGCGCCTTGATGCTAAGACGCGGGCGTTGAGCCAACGCGCCTTGATGCGGAGACGCGGGCGTTGAGCCAACGCGCCTTGATCTTGAATCTCTGCGTTTTGGTGGCTTGTCTTTGTGATTTTTAGAACAGCCTACACTTCTAGGGGCGGATGGCTCGAACTTTTTAGCCGACTTCTCGGCTATCTCAGCTTGTTCGACTAATTCCTTCCAAGTATGGGCTTTGACAGCTCCCATGCGGACTTCTACTTGATCCAAGAAGTTGTGTCTGCATGTTTGTAAAAGCATGGGTAAAGGCATCCCTGCTGGGCACATCAGAGATAGATTTCTGAACCGCTCAATGTATTCACGGACAGATTCGCCTTTCCTCTGCACAGTGGAAAGGAGCTTGTCCATGGTCACTTCAGTGTCATCCTCATAGAAGCGAGAGAGGAACCGGGTTCCAGGTCGACCCAGGAATTGATAGAGCCCTGAGGAAGGCTTCGGAACCAGTCGAATGCCACCCTTTCAAGGTGCCGATGAACAACCATCATACGTATGCAACGTTGGTGGTTTGAACTTTGGCGGATATGGCACTGAATCCCATTCCAGTGGGTAAGGACGGACTACCCCCACTTTCTTCAATTCATCCTTCTGAGCCAGGGATGAAATTGAGCTTGAAGGCCTTTAAGGACTTCAGCATCTAGGGAAGAACCTCCCTGGATTTCGGATCATTGCTAAAGTGTTCCTCCTCATCGTGGTGGCTTCCGGTATCATCGCCGCCGCGATTGCTGAGGAGTTGGGCAAGCATCTGTTGAATATTGTCCAGGGCTTCCTGCTGGGTCCTGGAGGTTTGCTCTTGAGCTTCCAAACGCCGACGAAGGTCATCATTGGCGTTATCGGTCATATTGACCGATGCTTTGTCCTTTCGTACAGAACTGACTGTTGCTGAAGAGGCATACCCGCTGTCTTCATCTTCTCCATCGATGGTTGGGGTGACCGCCTGGGCTGTGGCACGGTGGGACCGTCGAGGAGGAGGAAGGCTGCTCATAATTATAGGGTATCGCCACCCTGGATCTGGTGTTTCGGAAAACACCTTCTTCTTGGACCAAGACTTCACCCAAGCCCGGGCTATAATCTGGATCTGGGGAGCCGAAAGGGGTATCATTAGATGTATGACCTTCCCTGTGTCGCTCTCGTCCTCTCCCGGTCATGTTGACGGACGCGAAGACTGGGCCTCGCGAAGCGCTCCTTTCAGGATGTTTCTTTGTGGCATGTGCGGACAACCGGTCAAACACCGATTGACGGTGCGGAGATGCAGCTTGATTGGATATTGCCGACAGCGGGCTGAATGGATTGTCACAAGTCGGCATCCTCTTTGATAACAAGGGGAAAGTGGTTTGGAGAGACTCCAATTCCGGCTTGTTTGTCAAGAATTGTCGCAGGTTAGGCTCAACAGAGCCTGAACAAACCCATGGAGAGGCCTTTCTGGAGCGTACAAGGGATGATGCTCCGTTCTTCTTATCCCTGCAGAAGGGATTAGTACTGAATAGTACTTTTGCGCTAGCTTCACCGACGGGTGCGAGCTTAGTGCCTGATGAATTGGGGAGCGGAGCACGCTGTGGTGCTTTGCCCGCTATTCTGCTGCGAAGGGGATCAACCTCAGATACACTGCGGTCTTAGCCTTGCGGCCGCGAACCAGTGAATTCGTTGTGGTACAATAGCTTCGCTTGTGGAAGCGAGGCTGACAAAAGGCTTTGCTGCCTTGATTCAGGTGATGGTATGATTGCCGTCGTGACTTCATGGCTGGCAGCATCGTCAGGGCAGATGGGCATCTTACCCTTTTCTTTGCGGGAGAGGCGCAGTCTCGGCATGACTATACCGGGAGCTTTGGTTGAAGACTCTTGTTTAGGCTTCCATATCAGCCTTGACAGGGGTCTTCTAGGTTCGCAGGGAACCTGAATAGCCACAAGCGGGGCTGTGGGGTGCTGGCAAAATTCCGCCTCTGGTTTCTGATCTGAAACCTTGGTCATGAAGACCTTCCTGTGCTTCCGTGCTCGAAGCGTCAGGCCACCCCCTGAGAGGACTTCTTCAATCTTCCTTGATCGATCTGGATAACCAGGTTCTCAAAAGTGCAGGATCTGGGCTGCGGGCATGTTTCCTTGTTGCGCCAGAGAACTGCGGCAGGTTTGTAGAGAACCTTTTCCGTCTTCGCAGAGACTTTGCTTGAAGATTTAGTCAGAGAAGATCTGGCTGCACCGGCTTTTCTGAATTCAGAGATAGACCGAGAAGGTCTGTTCGTCGCACTGCGACACTTGATTCTCAGCAGAGGAGAATACAGTCCCCAGCGGAGTCGCCATCTTGTTTTCCATTATGTTTGCAAAGGGAAAACTTACAATAAAAAGTTTGAGGAGCTAAATTACAAGTATTCTTAAAAGATTACAAGTAGATCTCCTCAGAGATTCTGGAGAAGTGTGCCGATAGGAGTCTGGTCAGCGCGCGACCACTTTGTCCCTTTGACGATGCGAGCGATGAGATTCCCTTCTCGCCTGGTTTCGGGAATCAGAGAATAGAGGGTTGGTAGAACCCTCTTGCTACTTCTCAAAACCGCCTTCTGTGAGGAATTCCTTCTCGCCTGGTTCCGGAGATTCCTTGAGGAAAAGAGGTTGTTAGGGTATCACCACCCTGAAAGAGAGAAGTATTTCTCTAAAGAGTCTCTGAATTCGAGAACGCACGGTGCGTTGTAAAGAAGCCTCTGCTTGTGGAGTCCTCTCTTTTTTTTTCTTTGAAGTCTCTCCCGATCTGATCGATCTCTCTCTCTCCGTCTCTGTACCCTTGATGGGCTATTTATAGGGAAAGCAAGGGTATAATCGTCCCCTTTGAAGATATGGAAACAGATTGAACCGAATCTGTTTGAATTCAGAAAGTAGCCTTGCTGCGAGGCTAGGATAGCTTCTGCGGAGCTAGAAGATGGCAAGTCGGTTGATCTTTCTGATTTGTTTTGATCCTTTCCATCTCGTTGGAGGATTTTCTCTGATTCTCTTACTCGTTTCAAGAGAGTCAAGAGATTGCGGCAATCACCTGCCATATTTGAATCCTGATTGGATTTGATTTGTTTGAATCCAATCTCATCAGGAGATTTGATTGGTCAAAGGTTGACCATAGCAGGCTGATATCGGAGCTGCCCGCTTTGAAGCTCATAGCGGAGCTAGAGGCAATCCTTAGCGAAATCCTGAAAAGAGGCTTTTCGGCGAAGCTATCAGTTAGCTTCCTGGCGAAGTTGGATGATGCTAGTCTCTCAATCGAGGCTATCTCCTTGGGCTAATGTAATGCTAAATGCTAGCATCTTAGACCTGCTGAGGTCTGTTTAGAAACATCCCGGCTCACTGTTCTGCTTGCTGGATCAGTGGAGTCCGAGCTGCTGCCTTGTCCCTTGGAGGTGGGTGAAAACTGGTCTTCAGCTCGTCTGTCGCTAGACATTGTTCGGACCAATGAGAATCTTGTCTTTTTTAAGTGTCAACAGACATAACCGGATGAGACGCCACCAAGCTCAAGGTTGGTGATACTTATCTTTTGTAAATGTCAATAAGTATCGAGACCTGTCTTTTGTAAATGTCAACAGGGTTCAAGGTTGAGACTTGTCTTTTGTAAATGTCAACAAGCTCAAAATTGAGACTCGGCTGTCTGCTGGTTCAGAGGTCGCAATGACATAACCGATTGAGACGCCACCAAGCTTCAAAAATTTGGTGATACCCGTCTTTTGTAAATGTCAACGAGTATCGAGACCTGTCTTTTGTAAATGTCAACAGGGCTCGGAATTGAGACTTAGCTGTCTGCTGGTTCAGAGGTCGCAATGACATAACCGATTGAGACGCCACCAAGCTTCAAAAATTTGGTGATACCCGTCTTTTGTAAATGTCAACGAGTATCGAGTTTGTAGTGAAATTTGGGAGAAAGTCTCGTTTTCACAGGGGGAAACGAGGGAATCACTGTCATAGGTTAATGTTAACGTAACAGCGAAATGTATATGTGGTCTTACCATTCTATGGATGAGAATTGGTAAGTGATTTTGGAGGTCTCATTCTCACGGGGAGAAACGAGGGAGTTGCTGTCATAGGTTAATGTTAACGTAACAGCGAAATGTGTATGTGGTCTTACCATTCTATGGATGAGAATTGGTAAGTGATTTTGGAGAGGGAATCAAATGGGAACAGGTCCCTTAGGATTTTTAGCAAATCCCCAGCTGTCAACGGGTTTGATATGCCTTTACCAACTACCGTTTGGATTGGGCTAGCCATGCTATTCCCCTCAGCATGATGAGTTGTCGAGGACTTATGTTGGGCTTACAGGCCAACATTTTCCTCTATCCTTAATCGTTAAGGATATTGGATTATCGGGTTAATGTCTGCATAACCCTGATTCCCCTTTAGGATAACCGGTGCACAGCCAGGTTCCTATTGGTTTATGGCTGTATGACCTCACTTGGAGGAAGAGAAAGGCTCTCTTTGTGTGTGCTTCGGACACGGAGATCTTGATCAGAGGTGTAGTGTTAACTTGATCAAGAGAAGGATCCTTGATTAAGGATAATACTTCTTTAAGAATTTGCCATTGATCGGCATCATGAGTAGGTCGCCCTCTGCAGTCGTGAGGCGGTATGCTCCGTTTGAATAGACTGTTTCTATTACAAACGGTCCTTCCCATTTAGGCTGAAATTTGCCTTTGGTCTTGTGCGTCATAATCATCGGTCGTCTGACGGCTAAGACCAGGTCCCCTTTCTGGAAGACTCTCTGTTTGACCTTCTTATTGAAGGCTTTTGAGATTCGAGCTTGATATAGCTCGATATGTTGCTGAGCTTGTAGTCGCTTCTCGTCCAAAGCTTCGAGCTCTTGAAGGCGTAGGCGATCATTGTCCTCTGATGTAGTTTTAGTAATCAGAGCTACTCGCAACGATGGCATCTGGATTTCCAATGGGAGGACTGCTTCGCACCCATATACCAGGGAAAAAGGCGTATTGCATGTCGGTGTCCGCACCGTGGTTCGGTAGGCCCAAAGACATTCACCGAGCTTTTCGTCCCAATCTCGCTTATTCGAGGAGACGAATTTCTTGAGCAGCTTGATGATTGTTTTGTTAAATGCTTCCGCCAAGCCATTGGCAGAAGGATTATAGGCAGTTGAAGCCACATTCTGAATTCGGTATTTATCGCAGAATCGATAGAATACCTGACTTATGAATTGGGGACCATTGTCGTGGATGATCTGCCTAGGTACACCAAATCGATGGATGACATGGTGCTTGATGAAATTAACCACATTAGAGGTTTTGACTTCAACCAATGGTATAGCCTCTGCCCACTTTGAGAAGTAATCAGTTATTTCCAGGATGAACCGTGACCTCTTGTCGAAGAGGGCTGATTGGCCCTACGACGTCGATTCCCCATGCTTCAAATGGCCATGAAGCAACAGTTGGGTGGAGCAGCTCCGAAGGCTGGTGTATGAAGTCCGCATGAATTTGGCATGCTTTACACCTTCGTGCGTATTGGATGGCATCGGCTATCATAGTTGGCCAATAGTATCCAAGTCTGTGCAACCTGTCTTTGAGCTTTGGACCTGGCTGATGAGCTCCGCAAATGCCGTCATGCGCTTCTTGGAGCGCTTCCTGTGCCTCTGAATTGGAAAGGCAACGGAGGAGAACACCGTCATATGAGCGACGGTAAAGTATCTTCAAAGTCGGATCTTAATAGAACCGGAGAGACCTTCGTCTGATGGACGCCGCTTCTTTAGGATCGTCTGGAAGCAGGCCGTGCAAAGCATAGTCAATGAGAGGAAAGCGTCAGTCTCTTGGTTCAAGATCCGTGGAGACATTATAGACTTCTCGAGTTCTTAGTATGTGCTTGGAGCATACAAGATGTCGAGTTGCGACTGTGAGATGATACTCGGTGTCGGCTGGTAAGGCTAGTGTTGTAGCTAATGCAGCAAGAGCGTCTGCCTTGGTATTTTGAGATCGAGACACATGCCCGATGTAGAAACCTTCAAATAGGTTGGCCAATTCAACGGCCGTGTGATAATAAGGCACCAAGTCCTCATGGCGGACTTCGTATTCGCCTTTAACCTGATTGATGATCAGTTTTGAATCGCCATAAGCTTCGAGGTAGCGTACCCCCATTCCATGAGCGCGCTGGAGACCAATGAGCAGAGCATTGTATTCCGCCATATTGTTGGAGCATAATTCTGCCAGAGAAAATGCTCTGGCAAGACATGATTCTGTGGGGAGATAAACACAACCCCCACTCCGGCAATAATCTTGCCTTTAGGGCCCATTCGCGATGCTCCATCAAAGAACATCTGCCATACTTCCTCTTCTGAGGTTGCATTAGACTCGAAGACCTCATCAGGGATGTCTTTGTGAAGCTTTGAATGTTCCGGAACTGGATGAGCAGCCAAGAACTCTGCAAGGGCCTGGCCTTTAACCGCCTTCTGAGGCGTGAAGATCATGTCGTATTGAGACAATAAAAGTGCCCACTTAGTCAATCTTGAATTCAATGATCCTGGCTTCGTCATAAGAAGACGCAATGGGTTTACTCTGGAGATGACATGTATGGTCTGGCCGACCAAATAATGTCGTGTCTTCTGAACAGCGAAGACGAGAGCTAAACACCTTTTTCAATAGGGTTGTAGCGAGATTCTGCTCCTATGAGAGTTCTGCTCAGATAATAAATGGCCTGCTCGTGGCCATTGTCGTCCTTTTGAGCGAGGGAGGGCACCGAGGGAGTAGTCCATAGCCTTTACATAAAGCAAAAATGGTTTCCCTGATGTAGGGGCCACTAAGACTGGAGTTTTGTGAGGTACCTCTTAATGTCTTCATAAGCTTCTGGCAAGCTTGATCCCATACGAAGGAAGTGCCCTTTTTCATAAGCCCGGGTGAACGGTTGACAGCGGCCTGAGAGATTTGCAATGAATCTTCTGATATAGGCTAGCCTGCCTTGCAAGCCTCTGAGCTCTTTGAGATTCCTCGGTGGATGCATGCTCTGAATGGCTTTGACTTTGTGTGGGTCAAGATGAATTCCTTTTGATGTGACGATAAACCAAGGAAACTTGCCACTCGACACTCCCAAGAAGGATTTTGTCGGGTTCATTTTCAGTTGACGCGCCCGCATTATGTCGAACATCGTTCTGAGGTCGCGAAGATGTTCATTCTTGTTGCGGCTTTTGACGGCAATGTCGTCGACATAGCACTCCACCATTTTTCGGAGATGATCACGGAAGATTGTACTCATTGCCCGCTGAAGGTCGCTCCAGCGTTCTTCAGTCCGAAGGGCATTACAGTGTAGCAGTATACCCCCAATGGTGTTCGGAACGAAGTATGCTTCTCATCGTCGGGATACATCTTAATCTGGTTGTACCCTGAAAAGCCGTCCATGAAAGGCATCCTTTCGAACCCGCATGTGTTGTCAATCATGACGTCGATGATGGGCAGCAGAAATTCATCCTTGGGACAGGCCGTATTGAGATCGCGGTAGTCGATGCAGATCCGTATTTTTCCGTTCTTCTTGAGGACGGGGACTATATTAGCCACCCAATCTGGATGTTGCTCCTCCCGGATAAAGCCACATGCAATGAGTTTGTGAACTTCGGCTTCAATAGCTTCCATGATGTTTGGGCGGAACCGACGTTGTTGCTGCTTGACTGGCTTGACGTCAGGCTTGATGTTTAGACGGTGCATAGCGACCTGTGGGTCAAGTCCGGGCATGTCTTCGTAGCTCCATGCGAAGACGTCTATATACTCTTTTTATGAGCATTATCAATTCCTCCTTTTCTATAAGTGATAGGCTTTCACTTATAAAGATGGGTTTAGGATGGTCTTGACTTCCCAGATTGACCTGCATCACCTTGTCTTCAGTGGGTGACTCGCGCAGTTCGAATCACTTTTCCCATTGAAGGTCTAATTGCTGGGCCCATGGTTCCTCATCAGTGGCTTCTGCGGGCTCCAATTGACTGCTTGAGGTCATATTAGCAGTGAGGTTTTCGAACATTCCTCCTATACTGACATCTGAATCCCACTCGGAGGATGAGGCTGAATGTGATGGAATTGGTTCATCATCTTTGACTTGAACGGTTGCTGACGATGTGGGTGTAATATACCCTAGCCCCTGCGTGTACTATCATAGTAATTTGCAGGCTTCCCTTTTGGGACAAGGTTCCGCATCAAACCGCGCCTTCCTTTTTCGAAATTCAGGCCTGCTCCATGCTTCAAGTCGTACCCCATTTTCTTCATAATATGGCGCGCTGGCCGTGCGTAATGAAAGAATTGTGGAGTGTCGGAGTCTGAACTTGAATCTGCGACCGCAGGTCCCCGTGGTTGGGTTCTACCGAAGATTATTGGTAACTGACCTTCTTTGGATGGCAGGATCACCAAGACGGCTCCTTCTGCGGATTCCATGGGCGTACTGGACGCACTTGGCTTATGTAAAGACATGTGTAGGGGGTTATCCGTAATGGATTCAAATAGCCCAACACTCGCAGGATAATCAAAAGAAATATTATCATTAATTACCCATTCACCTTCATCCTCTGAAGGAGTATTACATAGGGGATTATTGAGACATGCTATGATTGGTTCACCAATCAGAATGGCTGGCATGCCTGCTTCGGATTCTGAATCCGCCTCGTTGCCACTTTCATCATCGTCCGGCAACGGTTCTTTGAGTGCTCCACCGGTCTCTTGATATAGGAGAGCGTCAGTGAAGTAATTTTCTACCCCTTTGAATGGTTGCTTCTCAGCAAAGACAGTTCGTACTGTTGCATCACCCTCAATATATTTGAAGCATTGGTGCAGAGTGGAGGGAATTATCCAATTGGCATGGATCCATGGCCATCCCAGCAGCAGGTTATATGATGTGTCAGCATCAATGACATAGCACGTCACTTCTGACTTCAGGCTCCCGATTCTGCAACGGAGTCGAATTTTTCCCAGTGGATGACTGCTCCCGGCGTTGAAACCGTATATTGTAGTAGTGGTTGTGGACAACCTATACAATGGTATGCCGAGGAAGTAGAGAAGCCTTTTGGGGATGATGCTGAGTGCGGACCCCGGATCGACTTGTATCTTTCGATGCACCTTGAACCGATATATCCGGTGTAGTACAGAGGTCGATCATGCTTGTTGTCTTTGAGAAGCATATCTTCCGCCGTGAATGTAATGGCAGGCACCTTTGGTTGTGCATGATGACATTCTGGGCAAGGAGACTGAATGTCGTCGTTAGGAATTTCAGGCACGCATGTCAGAAAGGATTCTGAATTGGCTAGCGCATCCCTGAGTGCTTCTCTTGTCTCTTTTGAGAGGCGAAGGAGCTCGTGTATAGTGATACGAGCTGGGATATTGGCCAGCTGAGCCAATATGTCAAACCGAAAGGGCGTATCAAACCCTTGGCCTGGTGGGTTCTTCAACACGTGGTCGAATCGTACCTCCTTAGCCCTCTCTTTTCCCTTTGCTGGGATTGGAGCGGATGCTGGTATTTGCACTAACGTCGTTTGTTGTTGTATCTCGTCAGTAGACTTTTCATACTGCCTCAAGTATGATTTTCCGGATCGGGTGCCCGTCTGTTGAGGCGCATCGGCTTGCGCTGCGCAAGCATGCCTTTCTCCTTCGGAATCACTGAGGGAGGCCGATGTAAGATTGCCGTCATCTGGCAAGATGGAGATGACATTGCAAGACTTGCCCTTTGAGTTGGGCTCTTTCGAATCCCGCTGTATGTCTTGGACGAGGTCTGGATGTATCCACATGACTCTCCTATCTCCAATGTTAAGGGAACAAGACCCCTTATTGTTTTGAGCTGTAGCTGGAAGATGCTTGACTTCCAACCATGGCGCAGGGACGGAATAAGTCCCGTCAGGAACTGTGACCTTCGGAGCTTTGCCGAACTCAAGAGTCACCATATTGGCAGTGACTTTCTTCTGCTCCGTCTTCAACGTCAGAACCCGGCATCGACCAGGGCTTGTATTCTGTCCTTGAGGACATAGCACTTGTCAGTAGGATGGTGGATCATCCTATGGTAGAGACAATATTTAGGGTCGTTTGTGCGCCCTATCTCATTGGGACGCCGAGCATCTGACAGCTTCATTTTGTTCCCTTTGTGGAGCAGATGGAATATGGTGACCACCTGGTCGTCTTTGAACGAGTACTGCTTTGGAGGGAATTTAGGCTCCTGATTGTTGAAGCCACTCTTCTTGGCTTTCGACTGCACATCTCCGGATAACTCTACAGACATAGTCTCTTTGCCTTTAGCTTGAGAAGATTGCGGTAGGTCACTACGCCCTTTGTTGTTCGCACCCCATTTGCCTCTAGGGGCGGATGGTTCGAACTTTTTAGCCGACTTCTCGGCTATCTCAGCTTGTTCGACCAATTCTTTCCAAGTGTGGGCTTTGACTGCCCCCATGCGCACTTCTACTTGGTCTAGGAAGTTGTGTCTGCATGTCTGCAAGAGCATGGGTAATGGCATCCCAGCTGGGCACATCAAGGATAAGTTCTGAACCGTTCAATGTAGTCACGGACAGATTCGCCCTTCCTCTGCACAGTGGAGAGGAGCTTGTCCATGGTTACTTCGGTATCGTCCTCATAGAAACGAGAAAGGAACCGAGTTTCCAGGTCGATCCAGGAGTTGATAGAGCCCGGGGGAAGACTGCGAAACCAGTCAAATGCCACCCCCTTTAAGGTGCCAATGAAAAGCCTAGCCATGATGGCATCATTGCTTATAACATTACCAGTCTGAGACTGGAAATAGTAGATGTGCTGATTTGGCGAGCTCTTTCCATCATAGGTATACAGCGTTGGCGGTTTGAACTTCGGTGGATATGGCACCTAATCCCACTCCAGCGGATAAGGACGGACTGCCCCTACCTTCTTTAATTCATCCCTCTGGGCTAGGGATGCGATTTGAGCTTGGAGGCCCTTAAGGACTTCGGCGTCTAAGGAAGAACCCTCTTTGGATTTCTCCGTCTTTGGCTGCTCATTGCTGAAGTGTTCCTCTTCATCGTGATTGCTCCCGGCATCATTGTTGTTCCGGTCACTGAGGAGTTGTGCGAGCATCTGCTGAATATTGTCCAAGGCTTCTTGCTGGGTTTTGGAAGTTTGCTCCTGAGCTTTCAGGAGCCGACGAAGGTCGTCGTTAGTGCTATCAGCCATGTTGACTGATACTCTATCTGTTCGCACTGAGCTAACTGTCGCCGAAGAGGCGTACCCCTGTCTTCATCTTCTTCATCCGATGGCTGGAGTGATCTCCTGGGCCCTGGCGAAGCTAGGGCCGTCGAGGAAGAAGGCTGTTCATAAGTGTAGGGTATCGCCACCCTGGATCTGGTGTTTCGAAAAACACCTTCTTCGTGCACCAAGACTTCGCCTAAGCCTGGGCTATAGTCCGGATCTGGGGAGCTGTAGGGGGTGTCGTCAGATGTTTGTCTTCCCCTGCGCAGCTCTCGCCCTCCCCCAGTCATGTTGACGGATGCGGAGGGTAGATCTCGCGAGATGCTCCTTCTACGATGCTTCATCGGGGCTTGTACCGATAGTCGATCAAAAACTGATCGTCGTCTTGGAGGCGTGGTGGGGATTGATCCCAGCCGCAATAGACCGAGTGGAGTGTCACCAGCTGACATCCCACTTGTTGACAACATGGGAAAGAGGTTTGTCTATCCGTCAACAATTTCCTCAAATCGGACCCGGTGGGTCTCTGCAATCGAGCGCAAAGGCTCTTTTGGGTCGCATATGGGACGATGTCCTGCTTCTTTTATCCCTGCAGATGGGATTAGTACTGAATAGTGCTTCGGTTCTAGCTTCGCGGTCACGAACCCTGCGCGTACGCTGTGGTACAATAGCTTCGCTCATGAGAACGAGGCCGGCGCGAGGCGTTGCTGCTCTTGAATTGGGTGACGGTATGATTGCCGTCTTGATTTTATGATTGGAGCAGACAGGCATCTTGCCTTTTTCTTCGCGAGAGAAGCGCGGTTTAGGCGTAGCTATGCCTGAAGCTTCGGTCGGAGACTTCTGTTTAGGCTTCCATATCCGCCTTGGCAGAGGAGACTTAGGTTCGCAAGGAACCTGATTAGCCACACACGAGGCTGAGGGGTGTTGGCAGAACTCTGCTTCCGGTTCTGATTTGAAACCTTGGTCGTGGAAACCCTCCTATGCTTCCGTGCTCGAAGCATTGGGCCACCCCCAGAGAGGACTTTTTCAAATCTTCCTTGATCGAACTGAACCACCAAGTTCTCACAAGTAAAGGAATCAGACTGCGGACGTGCCTCCTTGTTGCGCCAAATAACCGCAGTAGGTTCGTAGAGAACCTTTTCAGTCTCCGCAGAGACTTTCCTGGAGATTTAGCCAGAAAGGCTCTGGCTGCACCGGCTTTTCTGAATTCAGAGTTAGACCCGAAGGTCTGTTCGTCGCATTGCGACACTTGATTCTCGGCAGTGGAGAATATAGTCTTCCCCAGCGGAGTCGCCATCTTGTTTTCCATTATGTTCGCAAAGGGGGAAAACTTACAATAAAAAGGGTTGAGGAGCTAAATTACAAGTATTCTTAAAAAGATTACAAGTAGATCTCCTCAGAGATTCTGGAGAAGTGTGCCGATAGGAGTCTGGTCAGCGCGCGACCACTTTGTCCCTTTGACGATGCGAGCAATGAGATTTCCTTCTCGCCTGGTTCGGGGAATGAGAGAACAGAAGGTTGGTAGAACCCTCTTGCTGCTTCTCAAAATCGCCTTCAATAAGGAATTCCTTCTCGCCTGGTTCCGGAGATTCCTTGAGAAGAAGGACGATGTTAGGGTATCAACACCCTGATTAGAGAAAGCAATTCTCTAAAAGGTCTCTGAATTCGAGAGCGCACGGTGCTTTGCGAAGAAGTCTCTGCTTGTGGAGTCCTCTTGTGTGTGTGTCCGTATCTCTCTCTCCTTGTACCCTTGGTGGGCTATTTATAAGGATAGCAAGGGTATAATCGTCCCTTGAAGATATGGAAACAGATTGAATCAAATCTGTTTAAATCTGGAAAGTAGCCTTGCTGTGAGGCTAGAATGGGCAGGTCGGTGGACCTTCTTGATCTGTTTTGATCCTTTCCATATCGTTGGAGGATTTCTCCTGATCTTCTTACTCGTTTTAGAAGAGTCAAGAGATTGTGGCAATCAATAGCCAAATTTGATCTCTGATTTGATCTTGATTGGATTTGATCTGATTGGATCCGATCTCATCCGGAGATTTGATTGGTCAAAGGTTGACCATAGCAGACCAATGGCGGAGCTGTCCGCATTGAGCTCGTAGCGGAGCTAGAGGCAGCTTCTGGCGAAGTCCGAAAGAAACCTTTGGCGGAGTTGGAAGTCCTCTGTGGCGAAGTTTGCGAGTTAGCTTCTTGGCGAGGCTTTGGATGGCTTCGAGGCGAAGTCGAGTGATATTAGCCTCTCAAGCGAGGCTATCCCTTTGGGCTCGTGTGATGCTAAGTGCTAACATCTTAGACCTGCTGAGGTCTGTTTAGAAATAATTCGGGTTCACTGTCTGCTTGCTGGATCAGTGGAGTCCAAGTTGCTTCCTTGTCCCTCGGAGATGGGTGAAAACTGGTCTTCAGCTCGTCTGTCACTTGTCTTTTGTAAATGTCAACAAGTTTAGACATTGTTCGGACCAATAAGAATCCTGTCTTTTTTAAGTGTCAACCCCCCCTCTAGGTGATTTCAATTGGTATCAGAGCCTACGCTCCTAATATTAGATTTAACCACCTAGGAGTGTGATCTTGGTTTTGATAATCTATCATTTGTTTTTGCACACTTTTATTGATTACACACACTCATGGATTGCTTGTCACCTCCCATGTTTGATGTCTCCAACATTGTCATGTAGAAATTTAGGATGTCCATGTATTTAAAAACCCTAGGCTTGCATGTTTACCTTGCTATTACCAAGAAATCCTTCCCTAGTGATAGCAAGCATATAGAGGCCAATGCACAAGCCCTTGAGGCACTTAGAAGCACGCTTAACAAAGAATATCTTTCTATTATTTCTAACTGTGATTCTGCTTTTGCAGTATGAAACACGTTAACCACCTCCAAGCTTCAATTGCCAATCCAAACGGAGGATGAATCTAGTAGAGAATCCGAGCAACAATGCTATATGGTCCAAGGGAATGACTCCCTTGAGGTATATTCGGAATCTCAATTAGATAATGATGATACTAGTTCTTCATGTGATGAGTATGTTGATCCCAATGCCTTAAATGAAGAACTATCTATTGTATGTGAAAAATTGCTAGATAAATATAATCTTTTGAAAAAGAAGACTTTTGCTTTAAATAAAGAAAATGAAAATTTGTCTTCTAAACTTGATTTGGTTTTGCAAGAGAAGGAAGAGATTTCTAGTGAACGTGACTCACTTAAATCTCAACTAGACCTTGCCCTAAAAGAAAATGAGATTTTGAAAAATAGAAATGATTGCAATGAAGTTTTAAAGAAAATAAAGCTATAACTTCAAAACTTGATTTTGTTGTAAAAGAGAATGATTCCTTGAAAATAAAAATTGCTTATATTTCAAAGGAATTGGAAATTGTTTTAAAGAAAAGTTAATCTTTGAAAATTGATATAGATTCACATGTTTGCCATGCTAGTGTAGCTTCACCTAGCTTACCTATTCCATGCACCTCTTCTTCTAGGATTGATAATGATATTTGTTTGTTAAAGAAGAGTGTGGATTGTTTGGGCTCCACTTTGAGCCAATGTGCCATGAATCATACACGCTTGGAATCTTTGGTTCGAAAGAAACAAGTTCTATTTTTGTATGCACACAAACCACGGCATACACATGCTTTTCACGGTCACAACCATAACACGGTGTATGCTCATGTGTACACTTGTACACATTGTGGACGTAAGGGCCACCTTGCTAAATTTTGCTATGATCGCATACATGATTCAAATTTAGCAACTAAGTTTGTTTGGGTTAGGAAAGGTGCTAACCCCCATGGACCCAAAAGAGTGTGGGTACCAAAGACCACCCTTTTGTATTTGATGTAGGTGTGGGCTCTCGCATGACGTGAGAGTTATGGTGCCTTGAGGTGGATGCGTTCTGAGCTTAAAGAGTACTATTTGGATGCATCACTTTCAAGGGGAGTTTGATGGAGAGGACCACCATTGTTTTGGAGATATGGAGATGTGCCCTATTGGTTTGGTAACAATCTCTTACTCCCTTCATGTTTGCATGCTTATTAAATCATTCATTTGTAGCATGTTTTGTTGTTTCATGATTAGTATGATAAATGCCGTGATTGTTAGACTTATGATATGCATGATTAGTATTTGAGACACCCAGTTTTAATATGGAACCATATTTTGTGTTCTCACATTTGTTTAGCTAATATGTATATCATGGATCTAATGCATGTGCATTTACATAATGATCATACATGTTTTGTTTTGATTTCCATGCTTCATGTTTTAATTACTTGTTTGAATGTTAGTTTTCATTAAAATTAGGATATATACCTGTACAACTAGTGAGCCACAAATAGACCATTATATGTTTGTGCTTGAACGCTCATTTGTACTCATTAGATGTACTAGTATAGCCTAGTTTTGATGATTCATACATTTGACTTGTATTCCCATTTTATCCATGTTATTCATGTTGTGTTTAACTTCATGTATATGTCCATTGTGTCTAAACTATTAGCTATACATATACATCCTTGAGCCACTTGCCTTCATGCATATACTTTTGTGGACTCTTTCATGTTTGGATATGTATGTATACTTTAGTTTGTACATGACATACATATACCTTGAAGAATTCTAGTTTTATTTTTCATGTTTAAAGGAATTTCTATTGAGCTTATTGTCTACCTTTCATGATTATGTTCTTCACATTATATTTGTACACTCACCCTCCTTATTTACTCATGTTTTGTTTTCATGAGTCATATTCATGCTTCATTGACTTTGAGTGTTGAATATCATGTGAGTTTCATGTTTCAAGAAAAACATTTTTATTTTATTCCTTACTTGAAGGATTTCGTACTAGTTTATAAAGTTTTTTATATAACTAGTTCGTATTCTCCTCTTTGGTAGAGTTTTTCAAATATAATATATTTTCAAACTTATTTTTGAAAATCCCTACCCATTTAAGAGCGGTTGGTTGGGCGACCATGCCTTATATGCTTAATATTGAAAATCATTCTTAAACATGTGCATGAAACGGGTGGATAGGAAATATGAGTTATACACTTGATCATATTATGTTTCAATTGGTATCATTGGATCGTTTCAATTGGTATCAATATTGACATTCTTTTTGTATACTCATATATATGTCTTATATATGTATGCTTACTCTTCATATAGTATCAATTTCGATTGGTATCTAGTTTTCATACATATATATGCTTTAATGGTGCTCAAGGATATCACAAATTTTAGTTTTGCAAAATCAAGCTTAGCATAACCCAAAACTTGATTTTTAATGCATATCATATTTCAATTGATTAGTTTTCAATTGGTATTTATACAAGCTTATGTATCGTTTTATTTGGTATACATAAAGGGGGAGAAAATTCGTATTTCATCTTTCAATTGGTATTTGGTTTACCTTTGATTTCCACTCCCATACTTTATGATGAAAAATGATTGAAAAATGAATATTGACTTTATTTTGGTATCATATGCTCTTAATGAAAAATTATCTTCAATTGGTATCCATATATTTCAATTGGTATCTATTGATCTATTCATTTCAATTGGTAAATTTAAATTGGCATCAAAATATTTTCTTTCAATTGGTATCAAGAAAGCATTGGTAATCAAGTCTATCTATATATCTTTCAGTTTGGTATCAAAATTTTGATTGGTTTCTTTGAGACTTGTTTTCAATGCCTCATTTACCTTAAATTGACATTTCTTAAAATTTTTTATGTTCACTTTCAATTGGTATCATAATTCTCTTATCATTGATAATTTTTTTTCTATTGGTATCATGTTGGAAGAATATGTTTTATTGTTTACTTGGAACCCTTAGTTGACGATTGACAAAAGGGGGAGAAATATTTAGTACTTGAGTTTATATGCATGATTTTTCTATGCATGATTTTTATTTATTTATTTACAAAAGGGGGAGAAGTATTTTGTTGTTTTGTTTTATACTTATTGTTTTTGTTTATTGATATCAAGAATTTTTATATATTGATTATCTTCTAATTGGTATCAAGAGGATTATTTAAAGAACTTGTTTAATGCATGTTGATGCATTTCATGTCAAAAGCTTGTTTTATGCATATCTATGCATTTTCATGTTTAATATTCATTGCATATCTTATTGTTTATTGCTATGCATGAGTTAAGGGGGAGCTTCTTTGAAGCTTAACTTTAATCCATGCATATATAACTCCATGAGTTTTGTCATCATCAAAAAGGCGGAGATTGTTGGCCCAGAGGCTTTCCACTCTAGTTTTGATGATGATTAACTCATGTAGTTATGTTTACTAATAATCTTGTGATGTTTAGTTTCAGATACTTTATCAAGATATTAGTAGGTGATTAGCTTCAACAAGATATTTTGGAAGCTTTCACATGGTGATTCAAGAGCCCGAGCGCGTCAAAGATCATATATAGCACTCGTTGGAGTCAAGCTCGGTGGATCACGGTTTGGATCGAGTCGGCTTGAAGACGGAGTTCGTCAAGAAGACCTCGGTACCTAGTTTAGTTTTTATTTTTAGATCCATTTGTAAAGACTAGATAGTGTGATATGCTCAAGTTCACAACACACACACGTGTTTCTAGTTTTCATGTTTTGATTTTCGGTTTTTGGTTTAACCGATCTTAGTTTTCATGAATAGATAGATTCAAAACAAGTTTACATGGTTTAATGTATATTAGATGTGTTCTATATACATGCATGCTTCATATCTTAGACAAACTTATTTTGATATGCCTATTCATGAGTTTTGATGTTTTGGTATTTTAACAAAACATATTTTCGTATTTAAAGTCAAAAACATGGATATATATATATATATATATATATATATATATATATAATATATATATATATATATATATATATGTTTCATGTATATTGGACTTACGTCCATATGCAACATGCTTCAAAGTGTTTAAGTATCATGTTTTTGTATTTGGATGAGTTTTGGACAAAACGAATTTTCATTTGAAAAATCCAAGTTTGGAAAAATACGGGTTTTGGTTTTCGGCAATTTTTCCATTACACAAAAATGGTTCAAAAAGTTTGAAATTTGTGTTGAAATTTTTCACACAAGTTTGTATTTCAATGTATTATGCTGAACTTATTTTGTGGATTTTTAGAGAATTTATGGGATTTTTTTAATATAATAAAAATCAAGTTTTTCTGTCCCATAATGCAGCCTGCCAGGCTCTGGCAGTCGACCGGACCGGTCGACTGACGTGCACAAAACGTGCACGCTTGGCCAGCCACTTGGGCCGGTCGACCGACTGCAAGTACCCCACTCTCGGGTGGGGGCAGTCGACCGACCGGTCGACCGTAAGGCTTGGACGGTCGACTGAGCGGTCAACCGGCCAGAGAGCAATTTGCTCTCTGGATTGGGACGGTCGACCGGGCGGTCGACCGGAGACTTCAATGGTCAAATTTTTGACCGCTGGCGGTCGACCGAGCCGGTCGACCGCCAGCCGTCAGAGCTGACAATTCAGCCCAACGGCTAGTTTCTCTTGGGGGCCTATTTAAACCCCATTTATTTGGGATTTTGGTTAAGATTTTAAGTGAGAAAAATTCTGTACTCTTCAAGTGTTTTCAGCAGAAAGATTTTGGGTTCAAAATTCCTATTCTCTATTTGTTTTAAAAGTGTTTGATTTTTCAAAGAAATTAATCCTTTTGGGAATTGGTTTTTTATCTATAAATTCTATATCTATTTGGTGTTTTTCCCAAGTGATTTTCTTTGATCAAAACACTTTGTTTTTCACACTTGAGCCATATCATTCTATCCTTTATATAAGATCTTTTATTTGTGAGAAAAGAAATTTGTTTGTGGTTGTGGAAACCACCAAGTGTTGTACCCTCCTTTATTTGTTGTATCCCTCTTTCGTAGAGGTTGATTTGGAGTGGTGGTTAGCTCCCTCTTTGGTAGAGGTTGAGGTTGTGGTTTGCTCCCTCTAGTGTGAGGTGGAGTTGGTATTGGAATCCCTCAAGAGTGAGGTGGATTGTGGTTGTTTGGCTACGGGCCTACCCCTCTTGTGTGAGGTGGTGTTTGTGTTGCCTCGGTGGAGGTTGTATTAGTTAAGAGAGGAGTTCGGTACTCCCGGTTGTATTTGCCCCAAAATCTTCAGTGGAGGTTCCCTGTGTGGGAGTCATAGGTGGATAAGTTAGTGGATTGGAAATCCTTCTCAGTGAAGGTGGGGACGTAGAGCTGGGTGCTCGAACCTCGAAACAAATCTTGTTGTTTGCGTTTGATCCATTGACTCTTACTCTCTCTTTTCTTTGTGCCTTGCATCATTCATATTGTCATATCATTATTATATGCTTGGTTTGATTGTGTGTGCCTCACTTGTGCTTAACCACGAGAGCTTCATATAGCGCCTCAACTCTTATTCAGAGGAATCAAGAGGAGTTAGACCAGAGCCCTTCACCGGGAATTCTGCTACACCCGTTGGTTGCATTAAGTGTTGTAGCAATTAAGTTTTAATTTTCGCATTTAGTTCATTAGATTAGCCTTATCACCTATTCACCCCCCTCTAGGTGATTTCAGAAGTGGGTGCAGGGGCTTGCGGCCACGAATGGAGAGGAGTGTGGGAGTGGTGTGGCATGGAGATGTTGTTGATGCAGAGTTCGATGACGCGAGAGGAGGCGCAGGGGCTCAGAAGATGCGGCCAAGGTGGATGGGGTGCAGGTGCTGGTTGGGGGGTGTTGAAAGTAAGGGTGCTGTGCAAAGTTGGAGTGAAGGAAGGAAGGGAGGAGGTGGGAGATGGCCATGGGGATGGAGTTGGGATGGTACTCGGATGAGGGTGTGTGTAGGAGGCAGCCTAGGTGGTGGAAGGGCTCGGTAGGCCAGGGAGGTGCGCTTAAGGGTGCTTCGGGGTGGTGACACATGGTTCTGACATCGGAGAGGCTTCAGAGAGAAGGTCTTACCGGAGAGGAGAGGGTTGTGGGTGTGTGGTTGGTGCTGGAGGGAACGGGTTGCTGTGCAGAGCTCCATTGGAGGGTGATTGGGTTGGCTTGGGCTGTTGCTTAGCCGTGGGGGATTGGTAGTGCGCGGCCAGGGGAGAGAGGCCACGACTGTGCTCAGTGGCAAAAGGGATGGTGGCAGTGTAGAAGGAGGAGGTGGACTAGGTTTAGAGTTAGGATTTAGGAGACTATATATAGGGTTATAGATAGTGGGTATTGGGTATGGATTTCAGTTAATGGGTTAGGATTAATAGATAACGGGTATAGGTACATGACTAATGGGTATAGGAAATAAATGAAATAAAAGGACAAATGGAAATTGAAGGGGGGCTCATTACAATACATACCAAAATAAAATAATAGCTAGAAATGATAATAAATAATAAGTATAATAATACAATATTAATACTATAACAACAATAGTAGTAATTATAATCAATAATGAATAATAATTATACTCGTAATGAAATTGTAATGCTAGCAACCACTACTAATAATGACAACTAATAATATTATATAATAATCTAATGAGCATAATACTAATATCAAAATAAATATAATAATATTAACACTAAAAATAATAACAACAATAATATTACAACAAGTATAGTAATAATGATAATAACAATAATGATAGCAACAACAATAATAATAATCATAAATCAAGTTAATTAATAATAATAAATAAAATAAAATAAAAAGTATAGCGAAAATAATACTTAGAAAAATAAAAATACAGTATTATTAACTAAGGATATTACACATTGCATGTTATTTTTTGGATGGATGGAGGTAGGATGGATGGTGGATCCATTTGTGCATACCAATAATTTCTATATCTTTTGTATGCATGAATGATATGCATATTGCTTACATGAAAACATCCCTTACATATGCTTTCATCTTGCATTGAGTTATAGTGATATATTTTCTATATGCATGTGTGTTGGCCCAAAGGCTCATCGCTATAGTTTTGATGATGATTAACTCATGTAGTTATAGTACTAATGATCTTGTATTTAATTAGTCTCAGATATTTGATCAAGATCTTAGTAAGTGATTAGCTTCAACAAAGGAGTTTTGGGAGCTAACACAAGTGGATTCAAGAGCTCGCGCGTCAAAATCGCATCTAGCACTCGGTTGAAGTCAAGCTCGTTGGATCGTGCTTGGATCGAGTCGTCTTGAAGATGAGGATCGACAAGAAGACTTCGATTTATTTAGTTTATATTTAGATCTTGTGTAAAGATAGATAGTGTTGATATGCTCAAGTTCACATACACACACAAGTTTCAATATGTTTAGTTTTTGGTTTTCGGTTTTAGATTTCATGTCAAAAACATAGATATATATATCCTATATGTGTATTGGATTCTATCCATACACTTTATGCTTCAAAAAGAGTTTAAATATCTTATTTTTGTATTTAGACAAGTTTTGAAAAAATCGGATTTTCATTTCAAAGTTTGGTTTCCGAAAAATACGGTTTTCGTTTTAAAGCCAAAATTCAATATCACAAAAATGGTTTAAAATGTTTATAATATGTGTTGAATTTTAGTCACACATATTTGTTCTTCAAATATTTATAAGAACTGATTTTTATGGAATTAATGTGATTTTATGGGATTTAATTGATATTAAATTACCTAAGTTTTCAATCCCTTAAAATCAGCCAGATCAGCTGGCAGTCGACCGGACGGTCGACCGGACCAGGAGTCGGTCGACCGGACCGGTCGATCGATGTGCACGAGAGACGTGCATAGGCCAGCCTAAAAGGCCGGTCGACCGCGTGGTCGACCGACTGAAAGCACCCAACTCTCGGGTGTTGGCCGGTCGACCGGGCGGTCGACAGGAGGCACAACGATTAGAAATATGACCTTTGCGCTGATCGACCGGGCGGTCGACTGGAAGGGCAATCTGGCCATTTCAACAGCCAACGGCTAGTTTTTGAGAATGGCTTATAAATAGCCATCTCTTGGGCTGATTTCAACAAGAATTTTTAGAGCTTCTCTTCCCATCTTATAAAAGTTTTTCAGCAAGTTTTTAAAGAGTTTTTGTGCCTCAAAGAATTATTTTTATTTATTTTCAAGGGTTGAAAAAATCAAAGAAAAAGAGAGTCTTTGGGAAATTGTTTTGATCTTCATATCCATTTCATTCTAATATTTTCCCAAGTGTTTTTCTTTGTGATTTATTTTCCTAACACCTTATTTTCTCACACTTGAGCTATTATCTCTATCCTATCTATAGGATCTTATTTTTGTGAGAAAAATTAGTTTGTGGTCTTTATGTGATCACCAAGTTGTATATCCCTTCTTTGTTTTGGGTTGGTGTTCATCCCTCTAAGTGTAGAGGAGATTGTTGTTGTGGTTTGATTTGTGCCTATTCTCTCTAAGTGTAGAGGAGGTTGTGATTGGGCTTGTGGTTATCCCTCTTGTGAAGAGGTGATTGTGGTGGTGTTTGGCTTAGTGCCTTATCTCACTAAGTGTAGAGGTGATTGTTATTTGGCTTAGTGCCTTATCCCTCTTGTGTGAGGTGATAGTTATTGTGCCTTGCCTCCTATGTAGAGGTGGTGTTGTTGGAGAGAGGAGTTGAGTACTCCTAGTTTGTATTTGCCAAATCCTCAGTGGGGTTCCCTATGTGGGAGTGATTAGTCTCTAAAACTGTATATTTCATGTCACATCTTCACATTTATTTAATATTAAATCTGCTAATAATACCTCTGTTATATGTTTCTAGGTTCATGGTGTGCAATGAAGAAGAAGACCCTAAATCACCATTTAATGGGTGATTAAAGGCCTATAAAGATAGCCATTGACCTAGGAGGGTGATTCTGTCAAAATCAGGGACCCAAAACCCAAAACCGTTCCCATCCCCGGTAATGATGCCAAAATTTGACCAGGAAAAAATCGCACACAAAAAGTGTATGTTTTGAAATAAATATTTAAAGTATATGTACTTTGGCTTCCTCGTTACTTCCGTTATAGCATAGAGGCTAAAACGAGTCGAATTTACAAGGACGGGAGGCGATAGAAGCTTACACAGTATGTTCACGTGTGTGTTAACGGTTCATCAATATTTTAAAGAATAAAAAGAAAGGAAAACAAAGAATGGAAAAGAGAAGTACGGTGAAATATAAAGAAGTGGGAAACATAGAAGATAAGATATTTGTGATTTTTGATATTTCTAAAATAAAGTGAAAAAGAAAGAAAACCCATGGCTACTAACTACTAATGGCTCCACTAACCATGCTAACCTCTTAGTGATAGTTGTCTCACATGTATCACTGGCCATCACTAGTCCTTAGTTTAAGAGCGTTTCAAAGCATAACCCATATGTAACTCTTCACATCCCAACTCAACAAACAAGTGCAAGCTACACTTAAACCATCAAAACTAAACAAGAGTAAGTATGGAGTAAAGTAATGTTAGCTTATTATAGAGTTAGGATGTTAGAGTGTTAGATCCATCATCATGAGCCATCAATGGCTCTTGCAAGAGCAAGGCCAAGTAGAGGCTATTAGGTTCATGGGATTATCAAATAAGAAGTTAGCAAGTTAGCGGTTAGTAGTTAGTTGCCATGTGAGAAAATTAGATAAACATGTAAAAGGAGTTAGAAAGAAGAAAATAAAGAGAGGTAAAGACAGAACCTTTAATAGATTGCCACCTTCTATTACAAGAACTCTTGCTTTCCAATCATATACCACTCTCTCTTCTATTACAAGATCTACAAGTGTTTGGTGGGGAAAATTGAGGATCGAGGAGTAAATTCTTTATTTGATTGCAAAGAAAATTGCAGCAGATCAATAATCCTCTTACAAGAGAGGGGAGATATTCAATCTCAAATCTCTCCTTTGTTTAAAGCCGAGTTCTTGATGTGACGATGGAAAGTGAATCTTATTTTTCGTTGACCGGGTGAACGTCAGGACCTCTTGAGAATCCTCTCTTTAGATAGTAGATGAAGTAACACAGCTTCTGTCCACCAACGATCTCAAAGAGATTGTAGGCAAAAACGAACTTGTACGCAGCAAGTTGTTAGAAGAGTTGAACTCTCTTTCTTTTCAGCTGGAAGTCTTGGTACTTCTACGACTTACAACCGAAGTTCTTTTTACTAAAAATTTTTGACCCCTCTTCCATAGCAAAGTGAGCTATTTGTAGAGGTTTCAGGGGGTAAACGTGTCCCCTAAAAACACTCCATAATAGGGGTTAACTCCCTCATTACATGGGCAGTAATTGACCCAGTAATGAGCGCAGTTATAACCGAGACGCGGGCTTTGGCCCTCACGTTTTGACATTGAGGTGATGCTTGAGAAACGCGAGCTTCTAATTCTGCGTTAAGCTTCATGTGAGACGCGGGCTTTGGACTCTATGTCTTGGTACTGCAATAACGCTGAGACGCAGGTTTCAACCCTCACGTCTTGGTCCTTGCAGTGATGTTGAGACGCGGGTTTCAACCCTCGCGTGTTGGTGCTACGCTAGTAGCGATAATTAGCCTTGCGTCTGGAGTTTGGATTCTGCTTTTTGATAACTTATCTTCTGTGATTTTTAGACAGCCTACAGAACCCCCTCCAAAGTTTTTGATATTTCGCGGTTGACTGGAACGGATTTCAAAATCTTTGGACTCTGGTTGAATTCATACTTCTCATGATTGGACTGACAATCATTTGAGATATTCTGAGCTTGATCTTGTCTAGAGTATGGTCTTCATGAGTGTACTGTAAAACCCTTTGAAGCCACCAGAGATGATTGTGGTAAGTGTCTAGATACGTAGTCCAGACCTCCTCAGTGCTCTGAGCTGGTTGTTAGTGTACTGTTGAACTAGGGATAAACAGTCGCCTGCTTGTGCCAGTATACTGTTGAACTGATTTGCAGAAGCAAAAATAGAATGTAAGTCTTGTAGACTCAGGGGTCATGTTGCTCTAGAGACGCAGTCCTCACTCAGAGTGGGGATGCATCTATTAATTTGCTGAAGAAACGCGGCTCTTGGAAGGACGCAATCTTTGAAGTGAAGACGCAGCTCTCACTCTATTGACTAGGCGCGGCTTTGGCCTTATTGAAGAGGCGCGATGGAGGGACGCGATTTTGTTAAACGCGAATCCGCGTTTTGGGCGCGTTGCCATATGTCTGGCGGAGTTGAAGGGACGTCTTTACTTTGACGCGCGAAATTCACGTCACATTTAAGACGCATGCCACGCGTCGGGCGGGGATTAGGCCTCGAGCCATGCGTCGCGTATCTCTGCGAATCACTGTGCCTATAAAAGACAACAGTTTTTCAAGAGTCATCATTAGACTCTTCATCTTCTTCTTCGCTGAGCAGTATATCTAGGGCTAAGAAAAGCTTGAATCTTTTTCTATTTTCACCGTCTCCAACACCGATCTCACGGTCGAAATGGCACCGAAGACCAAGCCTGTTTCCTTGTCCTCGAGCGTTGTCGCTCCGGAGATTCAAATGGGTGGTCCTTCCATGCAGGAGGCCCCCATTTTAGGTAGTAAAACCATCTGATCTGGTTTTGGCCATTGATGAGGCTTATAGAGTTCTTTTGACTCATAAGTCTCTTTTAAATGTGAACCACTAACTCGAGGCTCATGCTCGTGTTTAATTTTCAGACGCGGCTCTTGAATTGATAGGCAAGACGCGGGTTTGACGACTTTTTTGTCTTTGCGTCATCAACTTGAGTCTGTATCTGTTTGTTGAACGCGGGCCTCATTGAGCCTTATGTTTTGGACTCAATGCTCAGAATATTTCTAAATGTGGGGAGTTCAGACGCAGACTTCTTGTGATTATCGCATCTTGTAAGATCAGACGCAAGTTTTACTAAGTCTCGTGTCTGAGTTTGATACTTAGAAATTTTTCTAAGTTATGGATTTTGACATGCGGGCTACATGCAAGCCTCGCATTTTTTGAGCCTAGGCGCGGATTTTGCTGATTTTCGCGTCTGGATTCATTTTTCTTTCAGATTTCTGACTAGAATGTTGTGTTCTTGTAGTGCGATACTCTTCTAGCCCTCTGTCCAAAAAGTGTCATTTTGGGCACGTAGGTGACGCTGATCGTAATTTGACCTTTTGCTTCAGAACACCGCTCCTATGACTACCGGTAAGTCAAAGTAGCGAAAGGAGAGGATCTCCAAGGCCAGCATGGTGACCCTTCGGGAGATTATCTCTGATGGGCTGTTCGAGACGGATTCCCGCACTCCGTTACGGAAGCTTGTTTTCCTCTTCGGTGACGCCATTGACGAGGACGATAGGATTCTGCATGACGGAGATTATAAGTGGCTCCGTCAGATAAGGGACAGGAGGTTCTTTCTTCCCAATATAGACATGATGTATTCCTTGTCCTATCTTCAGCACATGTCCGTTCACCGTGCGATGGATTGGGATCTTTCCCGGTTTGTCTCCAGCGTCTCTCTTGGCAGATTAGGTGCCAAAGAAGTACACTCTGCTGGCCATGGGAAAGATGTCTTCGGTTTATTTCCGGGTTAGTCAAGCCTGAGTATCCGAAAGGAGACACCCCTCAGCTTGGCGCCACCTTCATCAATCAGTTTTTGAAAGTTAGGGGTGATTTTCCTGTCGACTTTCGTCCGCTCGAATGGGTCCATTCTACCAACAAATCCTGGTAGGGTAGAATGGTTGGATTTGTTCTTGCCGAGCTCGGGACTCTACTGCAACAGGTGGGTTTATATCACTCGGTCAGGGCCGTACAGTATGGCCTCCCGCAAAGTGTTCACAATTTTTGTGGTGTCCTGGAGCACTATAATCGTTTGACGGGCACCTTTTTTACTCCAGTCGAAGAGATGGGGCTTGCTCTTTATGAACTGTATGAAGTCTCGGGGCTAGTTATGGGAGATGCCCCTTACGAAGAATATGTCCCAACTTCTGAGGAGCTTCACCTCTTGAGGAAAGAGGACCCTCGGTGTATGAGACATACTGGAAAGTGTTGTGCCACTTCCACATCTGCGAGCAGATATCCTCCTGTAGGAACAGGGGTGTCAAGAAGATGTCCTGGGCGAGCTATCTGTTCAACGGCATAAATGAGAAAGATAGTCCAGTGACTAGTCTGGCCCCTTGCATTGACGAGAAAATTGCTGAGAGGATCAATGCCTCTACAAGCTCTTACACTACTGAATCAAACGAGGACACTTTCAGACCAGATACGGTCTTTGAAAGTTTTCATCACCAGGCCCGAGTTCTCATTTCTGACCAAGCTCTATTGGCGGGCTTCCTTATATTGTGGCTAAAACGTTGTGTGGTGCCAACACTGCCACATGAAGTAATTGTTGCTGATGTGGTGTACCCGGCGGTCTTGCTCGCCTACGGAAGTCTATCGCTCTCCTTGCAGCGATGGTGGCCAGAATTCAGAGTGGATTACAGGCTCTGGTTAAAAGCCTGTGCCAAGTGGAGGCTATTGTAAACTCTGAGGGCAGGCCATAGGTCGATTCGGAGGGAAGGCCGAGAGTGAATACCCATAACCCCAGGATCGAGCTTCCATATACATACCTGATGGCCTGGTACGTTATGCACTGCCCTTCACTGATGACGGCGGTGCCTCTTTCTGCAGGTTTTGTCCCCTTCGTGCAGAAGCTGGAGAATTCGAGCTGGTCTAACTACTACATGTTCTTTGTTCGGAAATGCATTCTGAACATTTCGAACTATCAGCTCGACCGTTACTTCCTCAAGATTGCTGGTGCATCTTACGGGGATAAATTAGCCAACCTTGCGGGACCAGATGATTTCACAAGGCTGCCATCGGGAGTCTTCTGGTGGTTGATCAATATTCGGCCTGGATATCTGATCTTCCGGCAAGGAAATTTGTGTACGATCGAGCCCTATATGCCCAGTCGTTCGCTCGGCAGTTCGGCTATGATCAACTATATGTCGACAACCCCAACGTTGGCCTCTGCTTCAGCAAAAATTTATTTGAAGGTGCCCGGGCGAGGTACTACAGTGTAGCTGGAGGGACAAAAGCTATTTTCAGCCTTCTTCACAAGACGCTTAATTGTTATAGTCGATGTACGGGAATCGCCAATCCCTAGGCTTTGGACCGGCTGAAGCTTCAATAGCTTCTTTGGCTTGACAGTCTCCTGTCGACTTTTGGCGATCTTCAAAAGTGACTCTTAGGCAATACAAGCTGTGACTGTAGACAAGTATTTTCTCTACTACTCTGGCCGAAAGGGCTAATGAGACAGCGAGAGATGCCTGTGCATCTGCATGTGCATTTTGCTGTCATGGCACATGGTCGATGTAAAAGTTTTCGAACCTCTCGGCCATAGAGATAGTTGCATTGTAATAGGGTACAAGTCTTCATGTCTGACTTCGTACTCCCCACGAACTTGGTTAACGATGAGTTTAGAATCACCATATGCTTTGAGATTTTTAACGCCAATCTCATCGGCGATTTGCATTCCAATCAAGAGGGCATTGTATTCCGCTACATTGTTGGAACAGGGCTCGGTTAATGAGAAAGCTCAAGGGATCACAAAGTTCTGTGGGAAGACTAGTACTACCCCCACTCCTGCTATGACATGCCCTTGCGGACTTGTTCTTGATGCACTGTCGAAGAAGAGTTGCCACACCTGTCTTTCAAAAGTTGTCTAGGTCAGACAAACTTCAGCGACTTCGTCTGGAAGATCTTTATAAAGTTCGGTTGCTCTTGGATCTGGATGCTCGGCCAGGGAATCTGCCACCGCTTGTCCCTTCATGGCTTTTGTGGTAGAAAGCGCATTTCAAATTGGGATAGCAGTATGGTCTATTTTGCCAGTCGACCATTTAGTGACGATGGCTTCGTCATGAGCAACCTCAAAGGGTTAACTTTTGATATAACATTTATAGTCTGGCCCACCAAGTAGTGTCACATTTTCTGGACAGCGAACACCAACGCCAAACATTCCTTTTCGATCGGGTTGTACCGATGTTCGGCTCCGATCATAGTTCTGCTCAGCTAGTAGATTGCCTGCTCATGTCCCTGATCATTATACTAGGCTAGTAAAGCTCCTAAGGAATGATCCATTGCTCGGACATATAGCAGGAAAGGTTTTCCTTAAATCAGAGCTGTAAGAACAGGTGGTTGCGTGAGGTATCGTTTGATTTTCTCGAACGCTTGTTAGAAAGCATCATCCCAAATGAATGAGACACCCTTTTTCATCAATTTGGTAAAGGGTTGGCATCTTCCGAAGAGATTTGAGATAAACTCTGGATGTACGCTAGTCGCCCTTGCAATCCTCTAAGCTCTCTGAGATTCCTTGGAGGTTGCATCTCCTGGACAGCGCGGACTTTTTCTGAGTCTAAGTGAATTCCTTTGGATGTCACCATAAACCCTAGGAATTTACCGCTGGCTACCCCAGGAAAGATTTGGCGGGGTTCATCTTCAACTGATGTTCCCGCATTATTTCAAAGATTGTCTTCAGGTCTGCTATGTGGTCGGCCTTGGCGCGGCTTTTCACTGTAATGTCATTGACGTAGCATTCTACTGTTTTACGCATGTGTTCGTGAAAAATTGCATTCATAGCTCTCTGATATGTTGCCCCCACGTTCTTCAGTCCGAAGGGCATGATAATATAGCAATATACCCCCAGTGGTGTCCTGAAAGAAGTATGTTTTTCATCATCATGATACATTTTGATTTGATTATACCCTGAGAAGCTATCCATGAAGGACATTCGTTCAAACCCGCACGTATTGTCAATCATGACATCCGTGATTGGGAGAGGGAATTCATCTTTGGGACAGGGCTCATTTAGGTCACGGAAATCAATGCAAAACCGGATCTTTCCATTTTTCTTGGTAACGGGGACGATATTGGCTACCCAATTAGGGTGTTGCTCCTCCCTAATGAAGCCAGAGTCTATAAGCTTCTTGACTTCTAACTGGATTGCTCCCATTATTTCTGGACGGAATCGTCGCTGCTGCTGTTTAACTGGCTTCACGTCTGAATTAATGTTAAGGTGATGCATGGCGACTTCAGGATCAAGCCTGGGCATGTCCTCGTAATTCCAAGCGAAAACATCTATATACTCCTGCACAAGAGATATTAAAGTTTCTTTCTCGGAGGATGATAGGATTTCGCTTATAAAGATGGGCTTAAGATTAGCCTCATCTCCCAGATTAATCTGGGTAACTTTATCCTCCGTGGGTGGTTCGTGTTGTTCAAAGCGAATATCCCAGAGAGTGTTTAGGTGTTTGATCCAAGGATCTGTATCGGACTGGATCATTTCTTCATCTCCGTCTTCTTCTAGGTGGCTTGTTGAAACCATGTATACTGAAAGTTCTCCGAAGAGGTTGCCGATACTTACGTTCGACTCCCACGATGATGTGCCAGATGAGTAGTCATGGTATAATAACTCTTCAGACCCAAAGGCTGACCGGATTGGAGTTGACACATAGCCCAAACCTCTTCGAGTTCGATGATAATAGTCAGAGGTCTTCCCTTTCAGAACGAAAGACCAGAGTAGTGTTCTTCTTCCTTTGCCGAAGTTCAAACCAGGACCATTTGTCAGATGATACCCCATGTTTTCCATCATCCTGAGTATATTTGGCTCATAATGAGTAAACTGAGGAGATTCGCTCTCGCTTTCTGACTCTTGACGAGACATTAATTCGGACTTAATTCTTCCGAAAAGAATTAGTTTTTGGCCTTTGCGTCTTGCTTGGACCATGAAGACTGATTCTTGCGCATCACCGACATCCTGGTACGTTTTGAAGGATGACTTCATTGGTACATGCAATGATGTCAGAACATCCATTGCCGACCAAGGGTCACTATCCACCTCGGTACTAGTGTTTGATGGCACTGAACCAGAAGCAAACACAGAAAAGTAAGCAAATTCAACTCTTCATTAATATACCACTTGCCTACATCATCGGCGGTGTTATTGACATCGAGCTTATTAATGCTCGTTACAAGTGGATTTAATTCCCATATGCACTTTTCTTCCTCCTCTGGCTTAGTGTCAACTTCGTTATCAGAGTCTGGTTCTTCTGGTTGTGAATTCTCGTTCATTTTCAGAGAGTCTTGGTACAGGAGGGAGTCTGTAAAATAGTTCTCTACCCTCTTGAACGGATGCCTTTCAGCAATCAACGTTCGGACTTTCTCACTTCCGTCAATGTACTTCATAACTTGATGGAAAGTGGAGGGACGATGGAATTACGATGAATCCACGGTCGTCCTAGCAGCAAATTGTACAAAGTGTTAGCGTCGATCATATAGCACGTCACTTCAGACTTTAGGTCTCCGATCTGACATTTGAGCTTGATCTTCCCCATTGGGCGTGTACCATTGGCGTTGAAACCATAGATGGTAGTCTGGGTGGCGCTCAATCGGTGGGTGGGGATTCCTAAGTGCTGCATGACCCGGCGAGGCATAATGCTCAACGCGGATCCTGGATCTACCTGAATGTGACTTACTTCAGATGACCCAATATACCCTGTGAAGTACAGGGGCTGATCATGTTTTTCCTTGACCTGCATGTTATCTGTCATGAAGGTGATGCAGGGAACATTTTGGGAGGCATGGAGGCAATCTTCTTCATCTTTCTCCCGTGATCTAGCCGGAATCTGAACCATGAAGACCTCAGCATCAGCTAGGGCTTCCCTCAGAGCTTCTCTTGTTGACCTTGATAGCCTTAGGAGTTCGTAAAGGGTGATTCTGGCCGGGATATTGGCCAATTGAGCCAGGACGTCAAAGCAGTAAGGTGATGTGGATCCTCCCTCATTGTCCTTTGGGAGAGCCTTAGAAAGCTGAAACTCTTTCTTCTTTTCCATCGGTTGCTTCGCGGGGGGCTTGGCTGATTCTGCAGTAGGTTTAGGAGGGCTTGCCACTCTCTCATCGTATTTCTTTAAATATGACTGACCCGAACGAGTTTCTACCACCAGCGGTTTATTGGGTTCTGCGACAAGGACGATTGTTTCCTCTTCCGAATCAGTTATTGAGGGAACGTTGGTTTCTGTTTCCCGAGAAGAAGCGCACACCACGTTGCAGGATGAAGCTTTTGTTTTGCCTTTGGACTTTCTGTTGGTAACAGTAGTCCATTGTTGGCCTTCCATAAGGTCGGGATGAACCCACATAATTTCTCCCTGAGGCATGGGGATAGGTACAAGACCCTTCTCTTGTTGATGATGTGGGTCCGTATTGATCATTCTTAGTTCCCCTTTCGGGATGGAACTACTCAGACGGTGTTGGAGGCTGTTTTCCAAACTGAAGAAATGATGTCATATTAGCCGTCACTTTCTTCTGCTTTGGATCGAGGTTTAGCACTTCTGCATCGATCATAGCTTGAAGGATGTCTTTGAAGATGTAATAGCTCTTGGTGGGGTGCCCCAGCATTCTATGATACAGGCAGTAGTTAGGATTATCAGACTAACTGACTTCTTCAGGACGTCTAGCTTCAGGAAGCTTCAATCTGTTACTTTTATTGAGTAGCTTGAACAACGAATCGACATGCTCGTCCTTGAAGGAATACTGCTTGTTGGTGCGTGGCTAACTTGAAGAATCACCTCCCCTGACCGGTTGAGGTTTGACGGGAGATTTTGTCTCCATCGCCAAATTATCTTTTCTTTTTGATTGAAAAGATGTTTCTGGCATGCGCCTTGTCGACTTTTCGGGTCTGGATTTGTTTTCTTCTGCCCTAACCCTGGCGACAATTTCTTCAGCCTGTTCACCTTGCTGGACGCGGGTTTCAACCCTCGCATCTTGGTCCTTGCAGTGATGTTGAGACGTGGGTTTCAACCCTCAAGTCTTAGTGCTGCACTGGTGGCGATGATTAGCCTTGCGTCTGGAGTTTGAATTCTGTTTTTTGATGACTTATTTTCAGTGATTTTTAGACAGCCTACAACAAGAAATAGAAAATACAAAGGAAGAAGAAGAACTAACCTAAACTAAACTATCCTAAACTACAACATAGAAAGAAACTACCCTAACTCTCTGTATCACTCTGAAGAAGAATCCCAGGGGGGTATTTATAGGCACCAGGGAAAAGGGGGGCCAGGGGGCAAACCCTGGCCCAAAGTACAAGCACGGCCACGCCCGTATGGCCGCAGAAACGCATAGCCGCGTTTTCGCGACTCTTCTAGAGCCGCGCACGCGGCGCTTTCTGCTGCGCGTTGTCCTGTCTGTCCCCTGTCGGTTGCAGATCCCGGTTTTGAGTTTTGGGTCCCTGATTTTGACAGAATCACCCTCCTAGACCAATGGCTATCTTTATAGGCCTTTAATCACTCATTAAATAGTGATTTAGGGTTTTCTTCTTCATTGCACACTATGGACCAAGAAATATACAAGAGATGTATTATTAATAGAATTTAATATCAAATAAATGTGAAGATGTGGTATGAAATATGCAGTTTTAGAGACTTATCAGGGAGGTCCTGTGTGGACATAGTGGAAATCCTTCTGTGTGAAGGCGGGGACGTAGAGCAGTAGCTCGAACCTCAAAATATTTCTCGGTGTTTGTGATTGATCCACTATCTCTAAACTCTCTCTTATATCTTGTATTGCTTCATATTGTTAATAGCATATATATGCTTGGTATTGATTGTGTGCCATACTTATATTGAACTAAGAGAGCTTCATATAGCACCTCAATTCTTATTTAAAGGAATCTAGAGGAGTTAGTCCAGAGCCCTTCACCAGAAATTCAGCTACACTCTTTGGTTACACATAGTGTGTTGCAATTAGTTTTCAATGCCCATCATTTGTCATTAGATTAGCCATACACCTATTCACCCCTTAGGTGTATTTTCAATTGGTATCAGAGCCTACGCTCCTGATATTAGGTTTAACCACCTAGGAGTGAGATCTTGGCTTGCTAATCTAGTATTGCATTTGCACACATATTATTTATACACCTATGGATCACCTTACCCCTCCCATGTTTGATATTTCTAGCATAGATATGTGAAAGTTTAGAATGAGTACTTACTTAAAAGCCCTAGGCTTGCATGTTTACCTTGCCGCTACTAAGAAATCTTATCTTGATAATAGCAAGCATATAGAGGCCAATGCACGAGTCCTAATGGCACTTAGAAACACACTTAGCAAAGAATATTTATCTATGGTTTCTAATTGTAATTCCACTTTTGCAGTTTGAAACACATTGACATCTCTCGAGCTACAAGCGAGAAACTTTGTGGAGAAAGAATCTAGTGGAGATGAGTCTGACGATGCTTGCTACATGATCCAAGGGAATGACTCCCTTGATGTACATTCGAAAACTCAACTAGATGATTGTGCTAGTTCTTCAGGTGATGACATCATGGATGTCGATGCATTAAATGAAGAACTATCTATAGTTTGTGCAAACTTGCTTGAAAAGTATAAACTTTTGAAAAAGAAAAGTTTTGCATTAAAAAAAGAAAATAAAAATTTGTTTTCAAAACTTGATTTGGTTTTGCAAGAGAGGCATGAGATTTCATGTGAAAGGGACTCCTTAAAATCCTAACTTGACCTTGCCTTAAATGAAAACAAAATTTTAAAGAGTAAAAATGATTGTGATGATGTTTTGAAGAAAATGAGGTTATGTCTTCAAATTTTGATTTTGTTTTAAAAGAAACTGAAACTTTGAAAAATAAAATTGCTTTAATTTCAAAGAAATTTAATTTAATTTCAAATGAAAATAAATCTTTGAAGAATGATTTGTCTTCTCATGTTTGTCATATTTCTAGTGCTCCATCTTCTAATAATAAAAATATTGCTTGCTCTACTTTATCTTCAAGTATTAAAAATGATATATGTCTATTAAAGAAAAGTGTAGATTATTTGGGCTCCACTTTGAGCCAATGTGCTATGGATCATAAGAAATTGGAATCCATGTTTCATAAGAAACATGCACCACATATACATGCGCACCATTCACGGCATACACATGCTCATCATGCTCACACACATGACACTATGTATGCTCATGTGTACACTTGTACACATTGTGGACGTAAGAGCCACCTTGTAAAATTTTATTATGATAGATTAAATACCTCAAATTTTGCAAATAAATTTATTTGGGTTAGGAAGGGTACTAACCCCCATGGACCCAATAAGGTATGGGTACCAAAATCCACCCCTATTGTATTTGATGTAGGTGTAGGCTCTCACATGACGTGAGAGGTATTGATGCCTTGATGGTGGATGCGTTCCGAGCTATATTGTGACACTTTTGGATGCATCACTTTCAAGGAAAGTTTAGTGGGAGGACTACCATTGTTTGGAGACCTAGAGATTAGCCCTAATGGTTTTGGTAACTATCTTTAACTCCTATTTATATTTGCATACTTTCATATTATTGATTTTTAGCATGTTTAGGTTTTCAATGTTCATTATATTAGATGCAATGAAAATTAGACATGTGGTATACATAAATAGTCTTTTGAGATACACCCATGTTCATATGAATTTATATCTTTTGTGTTCCCACTATAGTTGAGCTATTGTGTATATCCTAGTCTAAAACATGTGCATTTAACATAATGATCATATTAGTTTATGTTTTCTTCTATGCTTCATGTTTTGATTACTTGTTTAATGTAGTTTTCATTAAAACTTTTGTCAATACTTGTACAACTAGTGAGCCACATTTGATTATTGTATGTTTGTGCTATGTTACTCATTTGTACCCATTAGATGTACTTATATAGCCTAGTTTTGATGATTCTTACATTTTAACCTGTATTCCCTATTTTTGTACATGTTTTCATAAAAAAGTATTTATTTTCATGTATATGTTAATTTTGTCTAAACTGTTAGATATATATATGTGTATCCTAGAGCCACTTGCCTCGAAGCAATGTACTTTTGTGGACTACTTTATATTTGGATATGTATGTATACTTTAGTATAAACAAAACATACATATACCTTGATACTTGATTAAGTTTTGATGATGTTTATGTTTTTGATAAAAGCTTTTCATATTAATTTTGAACCTTATTGATAATTTTCATGAATATGCTACTCACATAATTCCTGTACACTCACATTATCTGTGTCTACTCATTTTTCATGAGTTTTATATATCTTGAGTGTCAATTTTGTGCAAAATGCATGCTTCATGAAATATATATTTTGGTTTCATGACTTTGAAGAATCTATAACTAATTATTTCAAAAATTATCTTAAACTAGTTCATATTCTTCATTTGGTAGAGTTTTCAAACTTGTTAAACTATTTTCAAACTCTTATTTTTGAAAACCCCTACCTTCCAAAGGGCGGTTGGATAGGTGACCATTCCTTGTATGCTCAAAATTGAAAATCTATTTAAACATATGCATGAAAGGGAGGTAACTATGAGATATACATGATTTTAATGAAAATTCTATTTTTGTATACTCATATGTGTTTCATATATATGTATGCTTCAAACTTCAATTAATATCAATTTCAATTGGTATTTTCATTTTCATACATATATATGATTTGATTGTGCTTGTTTTATCCTTACATTGTTCAAGCACAAATTATGTTTATGCTAAGCTTGACTAATTTTTAAATGTTAATTGGTATCTTTATGAGCTTATGCATTGTTTTCAATTGGTATTTCAATTGCTAATCATTTCAATTGGTATTTCAATTGGCATCAAAATATACTTCATATTTTACCTTTCAATTGGTATCAAAAATTTACAAGATATTTCATTGGTATCAAAAACTTACAATGTTTCATTTTCAATTGGTATCAAAATTTACTATTGGTACCTATATTTTCAATTGGTATCTATTTTTTATTGGTATCAAAAAAAATTCAATTGATATAATCTATTGGTACTTTAAAATTATTTAAGTGGTATCAACCTTTGTTTTGTCAACTACAATTTGATTTTATTGGTATCAAAATTTATTTTGTTGACTTTAGAAATTTCAAAAATTTTGTTTTTGATTTAAGTATTATCAAAATTTGTTGATATATTGCCTATATGTAAGGGGAGCTTAACATCTTCTCTATATATAGATTCATGTTGAGTGTATCTCACATTGAGGAGCTTGACATCTATTCTTTATGTGGTACACGTGTGTAGGAGGAGCTTCACATCTCCACTTATACATTGTATATTATGTTTTATGTGGTTAGGGTCTAGTCATCTCTTTTCGTATAAATGCATGTAAGCAGGGGAAGTTAACTTTACGCCTCTCCTCTTCATGAATGTTATATCGTATATATAATTTTATTATTTGATTTATTTTTGCCCCTTTGTTGATGAATTGACAAAAAGGGGAAGAAGTATTTGGAGGGTTTATATATACATGTTTATTTTATTTCCTCGTTTATGCAAAAAGGGGAAAAGAATTTGGTGAGTTTATGCATGCTTATTTTCTTGTTTATACATATATTTGTTGTTTGGTTTATGCATTTAATAAAATATCTTTATGTTTATTGCTATACATGAGTTAAGGGAGAGCTTCTATGAAGCTTAACTTAAATCTATGCATATATAACTACATGAGTTTTGTCATCATCAAAAGGGGGAGATTGTTGGCCCAAAGGCCCATCCCTCTAGTTTTGATGATGATTAACTCATGTAATTATAGTACTAATGATCTTGTATTTAATTAGTCTCAGATATTTGATCAAGATCTTAGTAGGTGATTAGCTTCAACAAAAGAGTTTTGGGAGCTAACACAAGTGGATTCAAGAGCTCGCGCGTCAAGATCGCATCTAGCACTCGGTTGGAGTCAAGCTCGTTGGATCGTGTTTGGATCGAGTTGTCTTGAAGATGAGGATCGACAAGAAGACTTCGGTTTGTTTAGTTTATATTTAGATCTTGTGTAAAGATAGATAGTGTTGATATGCTCAAGTCACATACACACACAAGTTTCAATACGTTTGGTTTTTGGTTTTTGGTTTTGGATTTCATGTCAAAAACATAGATATATATCTTATATGTGTATTGGATTCTATCCATACACTCTATGCTTCAAAAAGAGTTTAAATATCTTGTTTTTATATTTAGACAAGTTTTGGAAAAATCAGATTTCATTTCAAAGTTTGGTTTTGCGGAAAATACGGTTTTCGTTTTAAAGCCAAAATTCAATGTCACAAAAATGGTTCAAAATATTTATAATATGTGTTGAATTTTAGTCACACATATTTGTTCTTCAAATATTTATAAGAACTGATTTTTGTGAAATTAATGTGATTTTATGGGATTTAATTGGTATTAAATACCTAAGTTTTCAATCCCTTAAAATCAGCCAGACTCAGCTGGCGCTCGATCGGACGACCGACCGGACCAGGAGTCGATTGATGTCCACGAGAGACGTGAACAGGCTAGGCTAAAAGGCCGGTCGACCGCGCTGTCGACCGACTGAAAGCACCCAACTCTCGGGTGCTGGCGGGTCGACCGGGTGGTCGACCGACAGGCTTGGCCGGTCGAACAGGCGGTCGACCGAAGGCACAACGGTTAAAATTATGATCGTTGCGCCGGTCGACCGGGCGATCGACCGGAAGGGCAATCTGGCCATTTCAATAGCCAACGGCTAGTTTTTGAGAATGGCTTATAAATAGCCATCTCTTGGGCTGATTTCAACAAGAATTTTTAGAGCTTCTCTTCCCATCTTATAAGAGTTTTTCAGCAAGTTTTAAAAGAGTTTTTGTGCCTCAAAGATTTATTTTTATTTGTTTTCAAGGGTTGGAAAAATCAAAGAAAAAGAGAGTCTTTGGGAAATTGTTTTGATCTTCATATCCATTTCATTCTAGTATTTTTTTCAAGTATTTTTCTTTGTGATTTGTTTCCCTAACACCTTGTTTTCTCACAGTTGAGCTATCATTCTATCCTATCATGGGATCTTATTTTTGTGAGGAAAATTAGTTTGTGGTCTTTGTGTGATCACCAAGTTGTATACCCCTTCTTTGTTTTCGGTTGGTGTTCATCTCTCTAAATGTAGAGGAGATTGTTGTTGTGGTTTGGTTCATGCCTATCCCTCTAAGTGTAAAGGAGGTTGTGATTTGGGCTTATGTTATCCCTCTTGTGAAGAGGTGATTGTGGTGGTGTTTGGCTTAGTGTCTTATCCCTCTAAGTGTAGAGGTGATTGTTGTTTGGCTTAGTGCCTTATCCCTCTTGTGTGAGGTGATAGTTGTTGTGCCTTGCCTTTTGTGTAGAGGTGGTGTTGTTAGAGAGAGGAGTTGAGTACTCCTAGTTTGTATTTGCCAAATCCTCAATAGAGGTTTCCTGTGTGGGAGGTCCTATGTGGACATAGTGAAAATCTTTCTGTGTGAAGGTGGGGATGTAAAGTAGTGGCTCGAACCTCAAAATATATCTCGGTGTTTGCGATTGATCCACTATCTCTAAACTCTCTCTTATATCTTGCATTGCTTCATGTTATTAATATCATATATATGATTGGTATTGATTGTGTGTCATACTTGTGTTGAACCAAGAGAGTTTCATATAGCACCTCAACTCTTATTTAGAGAAATCTAAAGGAGTTGGTTCAGAGCCCTTCACCGAGAATTCGGCTACACTCTTTGGTTACACATAGTGTGTTGCAATTAGTTTTCAATTTCGCATCATTTGTCATTAGATTAGCCATACACTATTCACCCCCCTCTAGGTGTATTTTCAATATGTTTTGGGGGGCTTCATTAGAAGCTTCTTCCATTTTGTTTAAATAACTCCATGAGATTTGTCATCATAAAAAAAGGGGAGATTGTTGGCCCAAAGGTCCATCACCCTAGTTTTGATGATGATCATCTCATGTAGTAATTTGTACTAATAATTTTTGATTGTTTAAGTTATAGGTTTATAAGAATTATGGTGTTTATATTTAGCTTCTCTTTGAAGACTCACAACTCAAGTTTTGAAGCTAACATCAAGATGATTCAACAGCTTAAGCACCAAGAACACATCTAGCACTCAAAGATGGAGTCAAGCTCAAGAAATCAAGATGAGATGCAAATTGAAGCACTCAAGAAGAAAATATTTTTTATATATAATGTAAGATTTAGTTTTGTTAAAATCAAGTTTTAGAGATTTGAATTCCTCATGAAATTCACACATACAGAAAAGAGTTATTGTGTTTTAATTCCAAAATCTTGAAAAGATTTTTAATAGCTTAGAATGTTTACAAAATGGTATTTTGGATTTATGGATTTGAAAAAAAATATTTTGGAAAAGGATTTCAAAATTTACAGAAAGAAGTTCAAAATTTTTTACTTTGTGTTAATCTATGATCACGCGTGCTTGAACTACAAAGAATTTACATAAACTTATTTTTGTAAAGAGTTTTCAAAGTATTTAAATGAAAATTCAAATAGGATTTCAAAATTGGATATATAAGTTTTTGACCCTTTGTCGGCCGACCACCCGGTCGACTGACAAGCAGAGCTGAATGCTCTATCGGTTGACCGAGCGATCAAACAGACATGCACAAGTGTAGTTTGTGCATGTCGGTCGACCACCTGATTGACCACGTGTAGAAATCTGCTCTCTGTTTGTGTATAGGTCGACCAATAAGAACCTTGCTCTCTGTAACGCCCCGATCCTGCGGGTACGGAGACGTTACTGCAACGCATATACGTAGGTCAGAAATACCCTCACGTATATACGCTAAGCATCAGTACAGGCAAGAATCAGAGTACGAAAGCAAGTGGTGCATTATACATTCCAACACATGAGTACAATTACAAAGTTATCACCAGAGGTGATCCAATATTACATAAATATTACATCACCTGATAGGCGCAAATGCGAGAGTACAAAAATATACACATATGAACAGTACAAAAGGGTGCTCACGAGACAACTGGAGGAGTCGCGAGCCAACAGGGAAGGCAAGGATGGGACTGGAGCTACAGCCGATCTGACCGCTCCGCAGAAGTGAGCTTAGTCTTCAGCAAGAGAATCCTCCGGCTTCAAACTCCAAGACCTGGACATGAGAATCCAGGGGAGTCAGATGAAACTCCCCAGGCGAGTGGTAACACGGAAGCCAAATGGCGAGTAAGGGGTAAGCACAGGTGAAACAGTAAATCTGGATTATAAGCATAAAAACCATGTTGTAGACATAAGCTTACAGGAAAAATAGGAATGCAGTAGGCGTCATCCATGGTATACCAAGATAAGAAGTAAAGTAGATAGGGCATACTAATTATCTCCTAAATTAACATAAAACCGATTACGAGTAAATCCAAATGTACAGGTTTAGGTCATGGCTCCATGAGATTAGTACCTCGAAGGAATAATCCAAACAAGGAAACCCTCATCTATATACCTTTACCTCATGTTACCGTAACCTGCACTTGTACAGCTCGAGTTACAAAACAATACGACAGTTTCATGTTATTACACGATTATGATTAGGCCGTCTAAGTTGTAGGCTTTAGTATGCGTCCCATTACACATACTCCTACTTACAACTTATAGAGCAAGTTATTTGGAAACTGATGTAGTTCAATGAATCATGTTCTGGATGGGACCCGTACATGCCCGGGACAACGGTTCAGGAGTATCCGGTGCTGAGCCGGAACGTACCGCTAGGTACCGGGACTTATGGACGCCCGAACAGGAAAAGAGTATCGCAGATCCCATAGAAATAGGTCTAGGGCGTGTGCATACTCGGCATGAATAATCAGGAGTAGGGGTGCCAGCACACCCCACGGAATCCCTGGTGGCCGCCAGGAGATCCCCAAATATGTGGCCACGCGTGACTCGATAGTGCCACCATGAACATGATTAATCAGGGCCCATCAGTCTCCCCCAAACCGGGTGCAAGTTGTCTAATTATAGTATATTAAGTAAGTATCAATTTACGGAAATAACAGGAACAGGACATGACAGGAATACATAACAAGAGATCAGGTACTGGATGGAGATGGTCCTACAGATTCAAGAGGTGGCCCCCACCACGTGTGTGATGTGGCACTTTGTTCTGAGGGGAGATGGATTCTAGAGGTGGCCCCCACAGATTCAAGAGGTGGCCCCCACCACGTGTGTGATGTGGCACTTTGTTCCATGTGGCACTTAGTTCCATTCAGGACTTGACAGGAACAGGTGGTACAACATGAGTTAGTGTCAAGTAATAGAATGTCAGAAATCAGGTGATAACATAACAAGGGTTAAATGGTACATGATCAATACAAAATCCATGGGAAGGGTCTATTGTTAATAAAGTGCTTAAACATAGAAGTCAGCCACGATTAATCGACTAGGGAAGTCAAGTAGTCGACTAGAGAAGGGGTTAGTCAACTATAGAGGAGGTCAAGTCGACTAGTCAAGTCTGCGTTTGAGAAGGCTGCGTTTCAGGAAGGAAAGTTAGTCGACTAGGGCATTTGGGTTAGTCGACTGATCAAGGCTGCGTCTCAAAGAGCCGCGTTTCAGGGAGCTGCGTTAGTCGACTGGGGATAATAGTTAGTCGACTTATGAAGTCCGCGTCTCAGAGAGCCGCGTCTCAGTAAAGGGTTAGTCGACTGGACGCAAGGGAGTAGTCGATTAAAGAAGGCCGCGTTTCAGAGATGAGGCTGCGTTTCAGAGGGGTTAGTCGACTTATGGATGGGTCGAGTCGACTGATAGAGTCGCGTCTGCAGGAAGAAGGCTGCGTTTCAAAGGAGTTAGTCGACTTAGCAATTGGGTCAAGTCGACTAATCAAGTGCAACAGAGAGCAGAATTAGCTTTTGAGTGTTGTGGTTTTGTTGATTAAAAATACAAGTTATCCAAGTCCTTGGCGAGGAAAAACACTCGCACAACCAATGGAATACGAAGTCAAAGCGAGATTACTCGCCTAACAATGATCCTTGCTGCGTCCAACGAAGGAAAGTTCGGCCCCAATCCAAAAGGAGGGTACCGGCCCTAAGTCTTGCCGCCGGAGAAGAAACGCGGCCTCAATCCAAAGGAGAGGCCGGTCTCACAAAGTGATGGAGAGAGGTTGAAGGTGGTATACTTGGTGGTGGTTAAAGTGGTGTATATGGAGGTGGAGATGGTGGACAAGGAAGCAAGAGGAGGAGGCTCTCTTGGTGGCTTCTCTGTTGGAGGCTGCAGGAAGCAAAGAAGAAGAAGAGAAGTAAAAATGAAGAGAGAGAGAAGGAGAAGGGGTATTTATAGGATTGGATTGAGAAGGTGATGCAAATAAATAAAGGAGAGGGGGTTTTTTGCAAAATTGTGGGGTTAGGTAACTCTCTCCCTTGGCCGGCTATGATGATGAGAGGGGAATGGGGGTGTCTAGGGAATGACATTTTGGAAGAGAAGAATTAAATGAAGAGAGAGAAAAAGGTAAAAGAATGAATGTAATAATGTGCACATCATATAAGACAAAAGAAACAAATGAGGGGAACTTGCGTTTCCCTCCTCAAACGCAGCACACATTCTGCGTTTAGGCTAAATAGGCTAAACGCGGGAATTAAAGCCGCGTTTAGGGAATAAGCCAAAAGCTGCGTTTAATAGAGGAGAGAGAAAATCATAATGACTTGATTGGAATTGATGAGCAGTGCAATAAATGCAGCATGGGGAGGTGTGGAGAGGATCTCTGCATTTAATGCAGAATCAAGGTAGGTGAATCTCGCGTTTAGCGAGGAGAGAGAAAAATGGAAAAATATCTAGAGGCTATTCCGGTATTTGGGAAAACACCGGAAACTCCAGAAAAGTCCGAAAAATAAAGTATTTTGTAAAGCTCTCCAAAAATTCTCAAAAATCATAAATATTATAAAATGATTTTTGGCAAAAGCGGTTTCTTGAAATTCAATCTCCTTTTCAAGATAAAAATCATAAAGTCAACCGTCAATCTCGGAATACACCGGATTGGCCGGGTTTTGATAAATTCTGAAAATTCTCAGAAAAAGTATTTAAATAGAAAATATGATTTTAAGAAATAATGTCTAAATACACTTGTGGTAATTCCAATCCTATTTGCAATTTAAAAATCCGGAAATCGGTCAGCGAAACTGGCCGACACCGGTTTTGAAGATTGTCAACTGAATCCAGGAAAATTCCAGAAAATCATGAAAAATCTAGAATATTGGAAAATGATATTTAAACTGAAATCGATCGAATCGGAAAACCAGAAAGACTAAAACCGATCAACATTCTAGGATCGGGCCCTCGGTTCAAACTAGGGTTGACTCCGAGTCCATGAATCCAAATCCAAGACAAAACGATCATGTAACCAATTCATAATACTAAGCAAATACAGGAAGGAAATCAAAAAAATACGATCGAGAAATCTGAATACGCAACTAAGTACGTATTCTGGGAGCGGGGTGTTACAATCCATCCACCTTACAAAAAATTGCGTCCTCGCAATTTTGATAAGGGGTAAATTGAACACGAAGGGGACAAGGGCGGAAATGAAGGCTTCAAAGCAAAACAAAACAGGGTAAGATGCACGCAGGAGAGACAAGGGTGGATCATGAGAGGATGATGAAGTGGAATATATACCAAAGATTACCAACTCAAAATACAAAAGGATTAGGGGTAGCGATCACAGTGCCATCCTCAAGGTTCCTGTTCCAGATACTGGGCCTCATATTCTGCTGCTGCTTCGTCTGACACCTCTGCCGCCATGTTGTAGGTTTGACCTCTGCCATGATCTGCTCTAGGTCTTGCTCCTCTCTGTGGATGACCCTGTTGCTGAGGTGGAAATGGAGCTCTTCGATCTACGGGTTCTGGGTTCCTTCTTAGTGGTGGAGCTGGGAGTGCCGGGGGTGCTGCTCGTGCTGGAAATGCTGGTGGCATTGGATAGGTCCTCTTGAATGGACAATCACTTATAGAGTGATTCCCAGATCCACATACTAAGCATAGCCCATTAGCTTTTCGGCAATTGCGTTGGATGTGTCCGGGCTTTCGGCAGTATCCGCATATCATCTGCTGAGGGGGAGGTTGGAATGGTCGCTTGATCATCGGACCATTGATTGTCCTGGCTGCATCTTCTTCGTTCATCAACTGAAAGGGTCTCTTTACTGACTTGCTCTGCACCTGGTTCTCACTCTTCTTCTCCAGTCCTCTTTCTACTTCACGGGCAATGGAGAGAACCTGAGAGTACGTCTTCAGCTGTTGAGGGATGAGAAACATCTGGACATCCATCTTCAGCCCTTGTTGAAATCTGCTCGCCCTCTTTTCTTCGTCTGACACCATGTAGGGAGCAAATCTGCTGAGCCTCAAGAATTCGGCAGCATATTCATCCACTGACCGGTTGCGCTGCTGTAGCCGGATGAATTGTTCTTCCATTTCTTTCTGAGCTGTTGCCGGGAAGAATCTCTCGTAGAAACCCTTTGAGAATTGATCCCATGTAATGGGTTTCTCCAGTGTTGCTTCTTCTGCTAACCACCAGGTTCTGGCCACATCTTTTAGCTGTATCTTGGCCACTTCCACTTGGTTCTCATCAGGGACTCGGGCCGCCTTCAAAAGATCGGTTGTATCTATCAGCCACTGTTCTGCATCCAAGGGCTTCTCTGTTCCTGAAAATACTGCCGGTTGTAATCTCCTGAAGTCTGACACGTTGCCTGGCCTCTGTTCTCGGGGTGCAACTAACAGTCCCTGACGCAAAAGTTCTGTCTGCTGTTGCTGACTCTGCATCATCCCTTGAAGTACCCTCATCATACCATCATTGTCTCTGTTAGGTCCATCTTGAGAGGCATTAGGACCATTGCGTGTTCCCCGTCTTTCCATACTTGAGTTGGTTGAAAGGGTGACAAGAAGAAACTGGGAGGGAAAAGATTGAAGATCTCAAGATTCAAGAAATGGATCAGAGGGAAGAGAGAGATAACTCTGCACTTGTAGTTGGAATGTATAACCAGGACTCATGCATTCCAGTTGCAAATTTCATTACCATTAATTTGCCATCTGGACGTACTGAGGAAGTAAGAGCCTAAGCTCTGATACCACCCTGTAACGCCCCGATCCTGCGGGTACGGAGATGTTACTGCAACGCATATACGTAGGTCAGAAATACCCTCACGTATATACGCTAAGCATCAGTACAGGCAAGAATCAGAGTACGAAAGCAAGTGGTGCATTATACATTCCAACACATGAGTACAATTACAAAGTTATCACCAGAGGTGATCCAATATTACATAAATATTACATCACCTGATAGGCGCAAATGCGAGAGTACAAAAATATACACATATGAACAGTACAAAAGGGTGCTTACGAGACAACTGGAGGAGTCGCGAGCCAACAGGGAAGGCAAGGATGGGACTGGAGCTACAGCCGATCTGACCGCTCCGCAGAAGTGAGCTTAGTCTTCAGCAAGAGAATCCTCCGGCTTCAAACTCCAAGACCTGGACATGAGAATCCAGGGGAGTCAGATGAAACTCCCCAGGCGAGTGGTAACACGGAAGCCAAATGGCGAGTAAGGGGTAAGCACAGGTGAAACAGTAAATCTGGATTATAAGCATAAAAATCATGTTGTAGACATAAGCTTACAGGAAAAATAGGAATGCAGTAGGCGTCATCCATGGTATACCAAGATAAGAAGTAAAGTAGATAGGGCATACTAATTATCTCCTAAATTAACATAAAACTGATAAAACCGATTACGAGTAAATCCAAATGTACAGGTTTAGGTCATGGCTCCATGAGATTAGTACCTCGAAGGAATAATCCAAACAAGGAAACCCTCATCTATATACCTTTACCTCATGTTACCGTAACCTGCACTTGTACAGCTCGAGTTACAAAACAATACGACAGTTTCATGTTATTACACTATTATGATTAGGCCGTCTAAGTTGTAGGCTTTAGTATGCGTCCCATTACACATACTCCTACTTACAACTTATAGAGCAAGTTATTTGGAAACTGATGTAGTTCAATGAATCATGTTCTGGATGGGACCCGTACTGCCCGGGACAACGGTTCAGGAGTATCCGGTGCTGAGCCGGAACGTACCGCTAGGTACCGGGACTTATGGACGCCCGAACAGGAAAAGAGTATCGCAGATCCCATAGAAATAGGTCTAGGGCGTGTGCATACTCGGCATGAATAATCAGGAGTAGGGGTGCCAGCACACCCCACGGAATCCCTGGTGGCCGCCAGGAGATCCCCAAATATGTGGCCACGCGTGACTCGATAGTGCCACCATGAACATAATTAATCAGGGCCCATCAGTCTCCCCCAAACTGGGTGCAAGTTGTCTAATTATAGTATATTAAGTAAGTATCAATTTACGGAAATAACAGGAACAGGACATGACAGGAATACATAACAAGAGATCAGGTACTGGCTGGAGATGGTCCTACAGATTCAAGAGGTGGCCCCCACCACGTGTGTGATGTGGCACTTTGTTCTGAGGGGAGATGGATTCTAGAGGTGGCCCCCACAGATTCAAGAGGTGGCCCCCACCACGTGTGTCATGTGGCACTTTGTTCCATGTGGCACTTAGTTCCATTCAGGACTTGACAGGAACAGGTGGTACAACATGAGTTAGTGTCAAGTAATAGAATGTCAGGAATCAGGTGATAACATAACAAGGGTTAAATGGTACATGATCAATACAAAATCCATGGGAAGGGTCTATTGTTAATAAAGTGCTTAAACATAGAAGTCAGCCACGATTAGTCGACTAGGGAAGTCAAGTAGTCGACTAGAGAAGGGGTTAGTCGACTATAGAGGAGGTCAAGTCGACTAGTCAAGTCTGCGTTTGAGAAGGCTGCGTTTCAGGAAGGAAAGTTAGTCGACTAGGGCATTTGGGTTAGTCGACTGATCAAGGCTGCGTCTCAAAGAGCCGCGTTTCAGGGAGCTGCGTTAGTCGACTGGGGATAATAGTTAGTCGACTTATGAAGTCCGCGTCTCAGAGAGCCGCGTCTCAGTAAAGGGTTAGTCGACTGGACGCAAGGGAGTAGTCGACTAAAGAAGGCCGTGTTTCAGAGATGAGGCTGCGTTTCAGAGGGGTTAGTCGACTTATGGATGGGTCGAGTCGACTGATAGAGTAGCGTCTGCAGGAAGAAGGCTGCGTTTCAAAGGAGTTAGTCGACTTAGCAATTGGGTCAAGTCGACTAATCAAGTGCAACAGAGAGCAGAATTAGCTTTTGAGTGTTGTGGTTTTGTTGATTAAAAATACAAGTTATCCAAGTCCTTGGCGAGGAATAACACTCGCACAACCAATGGAATACGAAGTCAAAGCGAGATTACTCGCCTAACAATGATCCTTGCTGCGTCCAACGAAGGGAAGTTCGGCCCCAATCCAAAAGGAGGGTACCGGCCCTAAGTCTTGCCGCCGGAGAAGAAACGCGGCCTCAATCCAAAGGAGAGGCCGGTCTCACAAAGTGATGGAGAGAGGTTGAAGGTGGTATACTTGGTGGTGGTTAAAGTGGTGTATATGGAGGTGGAGATGGTGGACAAGGAAGCAAGAGGAGGAGGCTCTCTTGGTGGCTTCTCTGTTGGAGGCTGCAGGAAGCAAAGAAGAAGAAGAGAAGTAAAAATGAAGAGAGAGAGAAGGAGAAGGGGTATTTATAGGATTTGGATTGAGAAGGTGATGCAAATAAATAAAGGAGAGGGGGGTTTTTGCAAAATTGTGGGGTTAGGTAACTCTCTCCCTTGGCCGGCTATGATGATGAGAGGGGAATGGGGGTGTCTAGGGAATGACATTTTGGAAGAGAAGAATTAAATGAAGAGAGAGAAAAAGGTAAAAGAATGAATGTAATAATGTGCACATCATATAAGACAAAAGAAATAAATGAGGGGAACTTGCGTTTCCCTCCTCAAACGCAGCACACATTCTGCGTTTAGGCTAAATGGGCTAAACGCGGGAATTAAAGCCGCGTTTAGGGAATAAGCCAAAAGTTGCGTTTAATAGAGGAGAGAGAAAATCATAATAACTTGATTGGAATTGATGAGCAGTGCAATAAATGCAGCATGGGGAGGTGTGGAGAGAATCTCCGCATTTAATGCAGAATCAAGGTAGGTGAATCTCGCGTTTAGCGAGGAGAGAGAAAAATGGAAAAATATCTGGAGGCTATTCCGGTATTTGGGAAAACACCGGAAACTCCAGAAAAGTCCGAAAAATAAAGTATTTTGTAAAGCTCTCCAAAAATTCTCAAAAATCATAAATATTATAAAATGATTTTTGGCAAAAGCGGTTTCTTGAAATTCAATCTCCTTTTCAAGATAAAAATCATAAAGTCAACCGTCAATCTCGGAATACACCGGATTGGCCGGGTTTTGATAAATTCTGAAAATTCTCAGAAAAAGTATTTAAATAGAAAATATGATTTAAGAAATAATGTCTAAATACACTTGTGGTAATTCCAATCCTATTTGCAATTTAAAAATCCGGGAATCGGTCAGCGAAACTGGCCGACACCGGTTTTGAAGATTGTCAACTGAATCCAGAAAAATTCCAGAAAATCATGAAAAATCTAGAATATTGGAAAATGATATTTAAACTGAAATCGATCGAATCAGAAAACCAGAAAGACTAAAACCGATCAACATTCTAGGATCGGGCCCTCGGTTCAAACTAGGGTTGACTCCGAGTCCATGAATCCAAATCCAAGACAAAACGATCATGTAACCAATTCATAATACTAAGCAAATACAGGAAGGAAATCAAAAAAATACGATCGAGAAATCTGAATACGCAACTAAGTACGTATTCTGGGAGCGGGGTGTTACACTCTCTGTTTGGGTTGCTCGGCCGATTGCCCGGTCGACCGCTATTCCCAATTAATTGTTTATCAAATGTGCATATTTTTAATCATATCTTTACATTTGTTTTTATAATATAATGCTATGTAATTGTATTTTTACTTAGTAATGTGCAGGCCTCTATAATTAAAAAAAAGGAGCCCAAAAGATTAAAACGAAGCCCTACAAGACAAAGAAATTTAGAGATAATTCCAATACTAATTGGAGATAAATAAAAAAATCAACTTAATTTTAAGTTGCTTAAACTCCAAGTCAAAAATAAAAATGGAGAATATAAACTCAGATTCAAACTGAATATCTTTTAGCATTTTGAGCATAACATTCACTATAAAATCTCAAATTGATGGTTCAAGATGATCCAGAAAAAAGACTTGAAGAGCTACAATTCTTATGTTGACCATTATTTTCAATTCTATCATTTAGTCAGTCATATTCAGTAATCAACATGCCAACTAGCTGCAAACCAATTCAGATTTGAAGTTCCATATAAAATTCTGGATAAATCAAATCAAGTTTGGAGATATTCAAATTCAGAAATAGCTTGCTCCCCAAGTCAAGAGAAATATCTTGCTCCCCGAGTCAAGAGATAGGATATTATCTTAATATTCAAAGTTTAAATTCAAATTCGAAAATATATCTCTTGATGGGTGCACAACTTCTACCAAGAGTCTATCCACTACTTCTACTATAAATAGAGAGGCAGAGCATAAGGGAAAGGACTTCTCCAAGGAGAGATCAAAGTTTATAGTTTTTTTAATTTTCTCTTCCAAATTTCAAGTGTAATTTCTAGAATTTAGTTTGAGAGTTATTTTATGGAGAAGAAGGAGTTCTTGTAATTGATGGTGACAGCTTCAATGAAGGTTCTTCTATTCTTTTCTTCAGTTTTTTTTTTATTTTACTTGCTTCAATTGCTCTATTTATTTTTATTTATTTTCTTTATGCCTTCTTTTAATCATGCCTTCTTATTAGCTTGGGTTAGAAAGAGTTACATGATTAAAAGAGAGGAAGAGTTAATGTAGAGTGACATTATTGTAATTCTTTCTCAAAAAACTTACATTGAAGGTGAAAATCAATGAAAGTTTCTCATTTTTCTTCATTGTGCTTGATCTTGCCGAAGCCCTACTTTTATTTATTCTTCTCTGTTACTTTACTTTACTTCAAGATAATTTTCAATACGATTCAACAACAAAGTTAAGTACTCTTTTTATTCTCTTTTTCAGTTAATTAGTTTAGAGTCACAATTCTTTTTTTCCTTTTATTTAGTCTTTCCTTTTTTTATAAATAAAACAACAACAATACCACCATCTCTTCTTCTACCATCTCCTTCTTAATTTAACTTAACTATTTTTGTTTTCTTTCTATAAAACTGTGAAAATAAGTATTAACTAGTTTGTAAATTAAAAGAAAGAAACTTACACAATGCTTCCATTGTTGTTCTTCTCTGTGGATCACGACCTTAGCCCTAGGCTACCCGGTAGCATCGAGGACCTAGCACTGTTCCTAAAAGTCTGTATTTTTCTGTGCAGGTTTGGATCGATCACCAATGGTAAGAAATATGACCATTGGAGGTCAACCGGCCAGTCGACCGACGGGCTTAATTAAGCCTGGATTAACCCCAAACGGCTGAGTTAATCAATAACGGCTATTTTTGGATATCTATCAACTATTTTTGCCCTCTATAAATATAAGTATTGTAGATAAGCTCTAAGAACTTTTGATAAGAGTTTTGATTAATATTTTCAAGAGATTTACAAAAGATTTTCAAAAGAATTCACTTTTTAGCCAAAATTCCAAATCTTTGTTTCTAGCTTTGAACTTTCAATCTAATATTTCAAGCTTTTCTCACACTCACAATCTCATAGCTCCATTTCCTCAAACTTGGTTAAAGAGATTGTTTTGTGGAACCTTTGTGATCTAGGAGAGATCACCTCTTTTTGTATTTGAAGAGTTGTAGAGGTTGCGGCCTCGAGCAAGCTTACGGGCTAGGATTGTAGGTGTTGCGGCACCGAGTGAGGGACTTGCGAGTCTGGGAGTTCTTGCGAGAACTTGTATGAATTGATGATCTTGTGGGATTGAATAATAGTGGAAATCCTCATTGCGGTAAAGGCAGGGATGTAAAGCATGTGGCTCAAATGTCGAAACATATCCTCATGTTTGTGAATGCCTTCTCTCTATCTCTTAACTCTAGTCACTCTTTTATATCTTGTATTCTATTATTGTGTTCGTACTTATTGGTTGATATATCTTGTACTCTATTGCTTAACTTGTGGGATTGTTGTATTGCTCTTGTTAGTGTTGATTTGCTAGTTAAATAGTTGTTTTAACTCTGCATTGTTTGCCATCGTTTTTAGTGACTACCTATTCAGAGAGATCTTACTAATCAAATCACCAATATAGGTTATAAAGTAAGATACAATGTTCCTCAGTATATAGCCAGAGAATCCTAAAAAAAAAAAATCAAAACTTCTGAAATCGGATCAAAAACTAAATTAAAATCGAATCAGAAACAATGTCAAAATTGAAATCGAAAACTGCCTGGGCCAGATTAGTCGACTAATGAGCCAGATTAGTCAATTTAGAGGAGCAGATTAGTCGATTAATCTGTGTTCTTAGAATCAAGGTGGATCTTTGTTAAGTATATCAATCGACTAGTCTGAGGATAAGTCGACTGGTCTGATCTGCTTTCTCTGAGCCACTATCAATGAGTTTAAAAACTCTATCACTTGATTTTTTTTTTTTTAGATCCTCTCTCTCACACAAATTATGTGTCCATTATTTTTTGAGTGAGGTGTATGTGTGTGTAGGAGGGTGGCACGCGCCCCCTCCCTCCACCTCTGACTGAGTATATACTAACAATTAAGAGAATATTGCAAATCGTGGAGACTTGCGGTACTTTTTATTTGTCTTAAACCTTCCTTTTGAAAGATAGAAAAGAATTGTTATTGTGATATGTATGCAACCAGTGAGAATTGCATTTACGAATAGTTACTTAAGGCATGTTTGGTTATCGTAAGTGACCGTAAATCGTAAGTGATTAACTCTTTTACAGTTGTAAGTAAGTTACATGCAAGTAAGTTTTACGGTATTATAAGTACACCTGAGGGGGGTGAATAGGCGTATGGCTAATCTAATGACAAATAATGCGGAATTAAAACTGAATTACAACACACTTAGTGTAACCAAAGAGTATAGCCGAGTTCCCGGTGAAGGGCTCTGAACTATCTCCTCTAAATTCCTCTAAATAAGAGTTGAGGTGCTATGTAAAGCTCTCTTGGTGCAACACAAGTGAGGCACACAAACAATACCAAGTATATATGATATGAGCAGTCTGAATCAATGCAAGATATAAGAGAGAGTTTAGAGATAGTGGATCAAACGCAAACACAAAGATATGTTTCAAGGTTCGAGCACCCAGCTTTACGTCCCCGCCTTCACACAGAAGGATTTTCACTATATCGTTCACACAGAACTTCCCACAAAGGGAACCTCCACTGAGGATTTGGGTAATACAACTTTGGAGTACACAACTCCTCTCTCAAATAACAACCTCTACACAAGAGGCAAGGCACAATAACAATCACCTCTACACTTAGAGGGATGGGCACTAATCCAAACAACAATCACCTCACACTAGAAGGATAAGGCACTTAGCCAACACTTCAACCACAATCACCTCTACACTTAGAGGGATACCACCATAATTTCCACAATCATCTCTACACTTAGAGGGATACCAACAAACACAAATAAAAGAAGGTTTACAACTCTTGGTGGTCTCACTAAACCACAAACTAGTTTTCCTCACAAAATAATGATCCTAATAGATAGGATAGATAGATAGCTCAAGTGTGAAAAAATAAAGAGTTTGAAAATCAAAATCACAAAGAAAAACTCTTGAGAAAAGCTCTAGATAGAAATATAAATGAAGATCAAAACCAATTCCCAAAGACTCTCTTTTTCTTTGAATTTTTCAACCCTTTAAAACAAATAAAGATGAATCTTTTTAACTCAAAAACTCTTTTAAAAACTTATTGTTAAACACTTATAAAGATCAGAATTTTTGCTCTCTAAAAACTTGTCTAAAACAACTCAAGAGGGGGTCTATTTATAACCCCTCAAAAAAATAGTCATTGGGCCAAGACAGCAGAAAAATTCTGCTATCGGTCGACCGCCCGGTCGACATGCTAACGACGGATTTCCGACCGTTGTGCCACCGGTCGACTGCCCAGTCGACCGAGGCCTGGATACAGAGAGCAGAGCTCTCTGTCGGTCGACCGCCCGGTCGACCGGGGCCAGATTCAGAGAGCAGAGCTCTCTGGCAGTCGACCGGCTCGGTCGACCGGCCCTCCAGCCAAATGGCCTGTGCACGTTTGTGCACATCGGTGGACCGGACCGATCAACCGACTTCTGCCTTGGTCGACCTGCAGAAGGCCAGGTCAAACTTATTATAGGGATTAAAACTTGATCTTTTTACTTTCTAAAAAAATCCCATAAAATACACATAAATTTCACAAAAATAAGTTCTTATAAGACATTTGAAATACAAATATGTGTGACTAAAATTTAACACATATTATAAATAATTTGAACCATTTTTGTGATATTAAAATTAGGCCTTAAACCAAAATCGGTATTTTCCAAATCTTAGAGTTTTGAAATGGAAAGCCGTTTTCTCCAAAACTTGTACAAAAACAAAAACATGATATTGAAATAATTTTGAAGCATGTTGTATATGGATAGAATTTAATATACATATAAGATATATATATATATATATATATATATATATATATATATAATATATATATATATATTATATATATATATATATATATATATATATATATATATATATATATATGTTTTTGACATGAAATACAAAATCGGTTAAACCGAAAGCCAAAACATTAAACTTGTGTGTGTGAACTTGAGCATATCAACACTATCTACCTTTACACAAGATCTAAACATACTAAACTAAGCAAACCGAGGTCTTCTTGTCTCCAAGACGACTCGATCCAAACGTGATCCAACGAGCTTGACTCCAACCGAGTGCAAGATGCGATCTTGACGCACGAGCTCTTGAATCTACATGTGTTAGCTCCAAAACTCCTTTGTTGAAGCTAAACACCTACTAATATCTTGATCAAATTTCTGAAACTAAATATCACAAGATTATTAGTAAACTATAACTACATGAGTTAATCATCATCAAAACTAGAGTGAAGGGCCTCTGGGCCAACAGGTATTTGGCTGGTAATATAAAATTATAAGTGAGAAGTGTATTGTGTTTTACGGTGTTTGGTTGCCGTAATGTGTAAGCTGTAAGTGAAAAGTTTGCCACAAAATTAATTGTTTGGTGATGTAAAAATATTAAAAAATAGCAATAAATACTAAAAACAGTCAATTTAAATAATTAAAAATAAAAAATTTAAATATATTAAAAATATAATATATTAAAATAATTAAAAATATTAAATATTAAATAACTAAAATTAATAAATATTAAAAATTAAATATTAATCTAATAATCAAAACTTATTAGATTTATATTAAATATTTCTAATCTGTAAATAAAGTAAGAATTAAAATTAAGTGAAATACATTATATTAATCTAGTAATAAAAAAATTAATCTAGTAACAAAAAAAGATTCTAATATTAAAAATTATTAAATGATTAAAAACTTTAATCTAATAATTATATTTAATATAATAATTAAAAAATCTCATAATTTAAAAAGATTAATCTAATAAAAAAAAATTAATCTAATTACGATTAACTGTCTGCAATACTGCTGCAAGTGAGCTGTAAGTGGGATTTACATGACCACAAAATTAACTGTTTATGTTGCAAGTGAATCGCAAGTGAGATACAAGTACATTTTATGACTTACATTCCAAACAAACACTATAAGTCGTAAGTCGCAATTGCTACTTGCAACTTACAGACTTTTACGATGAAGCAAACACGTATTGTATTGACTGTCTCATCTGTCGGACATTCCGTTATTATCGTGATATGCATGCAACTAATAAATAAACTATAACTCACCTTCTCAATTAATGTAATTAGTGGGCTGTTGGATAAAGTACCTAATTATCGAGCACTCTATGAAACTTCATGAAATGTGGGAGGGCTTGAATTAGTGTTTCTTTTTTAGTTCCTTTCATACTAAGGCAAGATTATTGCTCCGATTATGGGCCTGTTTGGTTATCGTAACTGGCCGTAATTCGTAAGTCGTAACTGGTAAAGTCTTTTACAGTTTTAAATGAGTTACATGCATGTAAGTTTTATGGTGTTTGGTTGGTAATATAAAGTTATAAGTGGAAAAGTGTATTGTGTTTTACGGTGTTTGGTTGTCGTAATGTGTAAGTCGTAAGTGAAAAGTTGACCACAAAATGAACTATTTGGTGATTTAAAAAGTTTTAATAATGCAAATAAATATTAGAAATGTTAAACATTAAAAAATCTTAATATTAACATAAAAAAATAATACAAATTTGCATGACCACAAAATAACTGTAACTGGGCTGTAACTGAGTAGTAATTGGGTTGCAAGTGAGTGGTAATTAGGTTGTGTAAGTCTTTTACGAATTACGGTCCAAACAAACGCCGTAGTTGTAATTAGGTTGTAAGTCATTTACGAATTACGGACTTTTACGCGAAACAAACAGCCCCTATGATGTTTTGAAACAAAGGAGATCTTATCTTGTATTATTTTATTATTTATTCACATTTTATCGACAATATGGTGAATAAATAAAATGAAAAATTACGAAATAGAAATATAGTATGAGAGAACTGCAAACGTTTGTTTTATGACTAGCAAACCAAACAACCATCATACAAAACTAGAGCAAGTTGTTTTCCAACAACCAAGTCACCCTGAAAATAATATATAACCAATTTTCTATATGTGCATACAATCATGCATGCACACTCATCATCATAAAAATTGTAACAAAATTGTGGCTAGTTTCTTTGTCTTCCTCCTCTTTGACAAAAAAAGAGTGAAATCTTGGGACCACAATTTGTTGAGGTTTGGTCACTTTGATTCCATTAGTGGGTAGCTCTCATTTTCTCTTAGAGTCCTGAGTTCATACGAGTGTTAGGCTTGAAAGAAAATTTGCTTCATTGATATTGATTTCTAGGGTTTGGACAATTGGAACCATATATCTAAATAAGTGTATAATTTATACTTTGTTGATTTACTACTATGATTTTATAATTAGTCCCTTGTTTTGGACTTGATGCGCAAGTGTACCAAATAGAAAAAATGCAGCTAATTTTCACTTAAAAGGGAATAAAACAAATATGAGAACAAGTTAACAAATTTTAATAATTTCAAAATTTTCTTTTTATGTAAACATTGAATTGAGTGGATTTATGATGTAGGAAGGCAGAGGACGAAGTTAAGATACAACCAGGGACCAGACACAGGTCTTGGTCGATCGCCCGGTCGATCGAGAAGTCAGCTGAAGAAGTCGGTCGACCGGCCGGTCGGCTGACTGAAAACAGAATAGAGAGCAGAAAAAGGAGCCACGCTGACAGCCAACCGCTCGGTCGACGTCCAGATGACATTGTAGTTTGACCAAGCAGTCGACTATCGTTCTGCTCGTTTCAGCTTTATCGAATTTAGTTTAGGATTTTGATTTCGGATCTAATTTGGATTTCGATTGATTTTATTTTTTGTTATTTTGAACTGTAATTTATGTAGATTTTCTGGGTAGATTTGGACTCTTTGTAAGCCTATAAAAAGCCATTATATTCTTTGTTTTGGTATTGATCTTTTAGTAAGACTTTAATTAATTTCAATTGAGTTTATCTCTTAAATTGCTCGTGGATTACCCTTTGCTCGTGGATTTGAGTAGATTGCTCGTGGGTTCGAGTATTGTGCTCATGGATTCGAGTACGATCCCTACCTGACAGATCTTTTCAGGGTTCTTTGGTGCTAGAGCAAGATCTAATTGGCGTCATTCGCTTCCCAGTCTGTGTCAAGTGGTATCAAAGCATCGGTAACTTTTCGACCATAACAGGAGACGGCGAGGAATCGCAAAGCCTTTTCGCAAAAAGGGGCACTATTGAAGAGAGGGTTAGCGCTCTTGAAACAACCTTGGACATTGTGGTCTAAGAACTCAAGAAATTATCCCGCAAGATTGATGATCGAGGTCTAACAGATGGTACGTACCGAAGCGAACGAGATCGTTCATCAGGTAATTTCCATCCACAACCACCACCACAATAATTTCCACTCCAACAACCACCACAACAACAACAACTATTGTTACTTCACCAACAGCCACGACAACCATCACCATCATCAAGACGTCCTCTACAAAATTTTCAATACGAAATCTTTTCGATGAGGAAGAAGTGACAAACACCTTTCATCAAGAACACGACTTCGAAGATGAGACTTATGATGAAAGGATGGCTTATGAGCGAGGCTATAAGCGGATGGCCAATCCTAATCTTAACAGGGGAGGAGAATTTTTTTTCCTAATCATGATAAGAGAATAAGTGACTTAAGTCCTAATGAATATATGATGAAAATCGGATTCCTTCCTTTAGTGGGAACCTTAATATAGAATCCTTTTGGACTGAGTTTATAAAGTAGAGAAATTTTTCGACATGAATTGCATCTCTAATGAGAAGCATGTCAAGCTCGTGGCCTACAAGCTCAAGAAAGGAGGAGATGTATGATGGGACCAACTACATGTCACAAGGCGATGTCAAGACAAGCCACCCGTGATGACTTGGAGACGCATGAAACAACTTCTACAAGATAAATTACTTTCACTCGATTATCAATAAATCCTTTACAATCAGTTTGAACATTACAAACAAGGTACAATGACTATTGTGGCGTACACGAAAGAGTTCTATAGCCTTTCATCATGATGTGAACTATCCATGATGGATGAACAACAAATGACCAAATACATCAGCGGGTTAAAGTACCCCATCCAAGGATGCATGATCCTTCACAACGTGTTCTCCGTTGATGAAGCCCACAACAAGGCCATGAAGAATGATAGACTACACAACAGAGCTCCACTTTTTAGGAGTTCGATATCATTGAAGAGTCTAATAGGTGGCGACAGAATTCAGCCGAGTTCCATAACGGTTAAACAATCGCCAACACAACAGACGGTCAAAACCTCTGTATCGCCACCAAACAACAATCACTGCAAACACGAAGAGCAAAGAAAATCTCTACACCAAGCCCGAGATCGGCAAGTATTATAGGTGTGGCGAGCCTGGACATAGGTCCAATGAATGTCCTAAGAGAAAGCAAGTCAACATTATAAATTATGAAGAGGAAGACGAAGGAATCGTGATTGAGGACGCAAGCTGTTCTGACTTTGCCGAAGAACATGGAGATCCTATAGTTTGTGTTGCTCAGAAATTGCTCTGCAACTAGAAGATCTCCGATACCACACAACGGCATCAAACCTTCTACTTAAGATGTTCAGTTAAGAGTAAGGTATGCAATCTTATCATTGACAATGGAAACTGCGAAAACGTCGTGTCTAAAGCACTTGTAGATCATTTGAAGTTGAGACAAAGCCACATCATCATCCCTACGCCATTGGATGGATCAAGAAAAGCCCTTCTATTAAGGTAATGAATCTTTGTCATATTTATATTTCTATTGGCGAATTCTATCAAGATTTCGTTGCTTATGATGTCGTCGATATGGACAAGTGTCA